>BTHU01000003.1:15732500-15892500 GCA_036184795.1 Tokudaia tokunoshimensis | reverse complement strand
TCCCGGGCAGACAAAAGTTTCTCAGAGAAGCATCTAGTTCTAGAGCAAGGATAACTCCAGTCCACAAATTCCGGGGTGAAAAGAGGCAAGACCCCAAGATTATCTAAGGATTAGAGCTGTGTGTACATCCTCTACTTGACCCCAAGAAAACACCAAAAGAATATTTATTATTTGGCCCCCAAGAATAAGGAAAGAAATGGACTTCATTCTGGGGAAGCCACTTGCCTAAACTTGTCCCATGGGAATCCAAGTGGACCCATCTCCTGTTAATTAGTGGTAATCAGAAGTGAAGATAGGCTTTTTTTTCCCTTTGAAGACACTTGAAGACATGCAACTGCACCATTCACCAAATCTTAACTGCACAGTCAATTTTTCCACTTCAAACCACCATCCTTTCTTAGCACACTTTTTTGTCTCCACTTAATTACAATACTGTCAAAGCACATGGCATTGCTTGGAAAGAGAACCAGAAAGCATTACACCCAAGCGCCTGCTGATTCTCCAACACGTACTTCTAAAAGAACACTTAGTGAAATTAATGCAGCCATATTAATTTAAAAAATAAAAGTCCTCTCCCTCCCACGTTTCTTTCACTTGACTGAAGATGCCCGCAGAGCGGGTATAGGTCGAGTTATCAGAATAACCAAACCTCATTTTACTCTGATACCACTGGAGGCATTACCCACCCATACTCGGCACCAAACTGCACCGGGATCTTGGGCAGCACCAGCCACAGATAATGTAAAACCACATCGGGGTTAAACTTTGAATAAAATATCCCATCCACTGATTTGCCAGCTCTATGAAGACAGAACTGGATTTTCTACTAATCACTATACAGACAAAGGTCCAGAACAGAAACTTAAATAGAAGGAAATTCTTTAAAGTGTGCTTTTTTTTCTCTAGTGGTAGTGGTGTGTGTGTGTGTGTGTGTGTGTGTGTGTGTGGTTTTTTTTTTTAATTACTGGATGTTGAAACAGAACACCCTAGAAGCATTCATGTGCGTCAGTCTATCAAACCATTTACTCAAATTAAATGTGTAATCCTTCAAATGCCTCCTTTCAAATTAATGAGTTTAAGTAGCTTCAGTTCACCTGAAAAGATCCTATAGGCACCTGACCTCCTGAATTCTTTCCATTAGCTGCCCTGAAGCCAGTTGGAAAAGACTGCTTACAAGGACATATGACTGTTCCTATACATTGCTTTAAAATGCTAGATTAGCATAATCCTATCCTCTCCTTTGGGGATCAAGGCCAGTGCTACAAATGGCAACAACAACAACTCAAAACCTCAATATTCTTCAAAGGGGCGGGGGGAACCACACAAATTCTCCACCAAAAGCCACACACCAACAGGGAACATGCCAAACCTTTCCAGCAAGCCTATGAAGAAAAACACTACCACTAGGTCTCATTTTTATTTTATTAATGATATTATTATTATTTACTATAAAAAGAATTACAAATCTTTAAACTGATGGGTAATCAGTGTTTCTCACAAGAAGCACTAAGAATGAGTCACAGCATTCTGCTCAAAAAAGTTGAAAAGTGCTTACGTAAATATCATAATTAGCCATCACTAGAGATGAATAATTTCTCACTAACTGCACTTTTATTTTTAAGTAAACCGTTTGTCTCTTAGCATCTATTTGAGTCCCCACCTAGCTCGGAGAAAGCACCTGAAAATTTTAGATACTCTTACTTTTAACCTTAACACCACGCTGAGGCTACACTTAGAATTTAATCCAGGGGGTGCTCAACCTTGTATACCTAACCACCAGACCAGAGTTTTTAACCTTAGTTTGGCGTCAAATACTGTAAAATTAACACACGCTTTCTTAAGCTCCTTAAATGCTACCAACTAGAGAGTTTTCGTTTGTTTTTTTTGTTTTTTTTTTTTTAAGTGAAGTCTGTCATGTATTCCCACAGATGTTTGCTCCTTCCTTAAACCCCTGGTAACCCCTGGCCTTGCTCCTGCTGGGCTCGCCCATCTGGCTGAAAGGCAGCCGACTTACCTAATGTAGTCATTTCTGCAAAGGATCATGCCGCTCTTGGTGTAACAGGACGTGCCGATGTCGCCCAGCTGCGCCTGGCAGCAGGAGCACTTGAGGCAGCGGCTGTGCCAGTAGCTGTCCATGGCATAGAGCAGAAAGCGGTCCGCAATCTTGCCTCCGCAGCCTGCGCAGCGCTTCCAGGAGAGGGAGCCGGCCGTCACCGGGGGCGGCTGCGAGCTGCTGCCCGGATTCACCATGGTCTGGGGAGAGAGAGAGAGAGAGAAGACAAAAAGGGCGATGCAAAAGTTAGAAGTCGATCGCAGGGCGCCTGAAGCCAGCGCGCTCCCCTCCTCCCTCCCCGGAGTCGCTGCAGAAGAAGCAGCAGCAGGGCCAGGGCGGGAAGGAGGCCGATAGGAGAGAAGGGAAGGAGGGAGGTTCGCCGGCAGCAGCCGCCTGTTTACTTTTCTCAAGCTTTGTTCTGGGGCCACGAGCTGCTCTCAACTTTCCAAAGCGCTCGCCGCTGACAATTTCAGCTCGGGGACTGTCAAAACTCCGAGAGCTAGGCTCGGTGGCGCGCTCCACCCCTCGCGGCGCCTCCTCCTCCTCCTCCCCCTCCTCCCAGAGCCCGCCTCCGCCCGCTCCTCCCGTTGCCGCCCGCCTCCAGCAAATGAGGGTCAAACCCACCCACCGCCGCGCCCGGCCCCTCCCCAGCCCCCGCCGAGCCCCGCGAGCCAGCCGCGGGCCGCTGGAGGTGGCCGCCCCGCCGCAGCCACGTTCCCTCCCGAGCTCTGCCTAGGGAAGTGAGGCTGCAATTCACAAGTTGCAAATAGTTTGGGGTTTGGGCAAGGCCAGGGCTGGGGGGGGGGGGGAGAGGAGGAAGGGAAAGGCCGAGGGGGAGATGGAGGTGGTGGGAGGGGAGGCAAGGTGGCGAGAGGGGAGGGGGGGTTGCTGGGTGTAAAGTTGCGAAACTGGTTTTTCGTATTTTAAACAGCACCTTTCACATGCCATTGTGGTGACCGCCATCTCCCATTATTGTTCCAAATCTCATTTCATTTTGAAGATCAATGAGTGTTTTCAGGACACAGGCAAGGATAATAGATCATTGAACTTTAGGATGCCTGTTAACTTCCTATACAAACACTCTCCACTTTGGTCTCGCTAATCTGCCCTTGATCAGCAATTTAAATGCGAGAGCTTTGTTCCTCCGAGGGGGTTGGGGGGGTTATAGATAATATGCGAGAAAGCACGATTAAAGCACACACAAGTTAAATTCAAGCCAGTCTTGATGTCACGAAAAACTGCTTTTAAACTCTCTCTCTCTCTCTCTCTCTCTCTCTCTCTCTCTCTCTCTCTCTCTCTCTCTCTCTCTCAACTGGGGTATAATATAGGAATCAATTTATAAAGCTTAGCTTAAACCGATTAATTTGTAGCCTCCAATCCGGAGTCCAATAAAGTCCTAGTGTTTCTCCAGTCACTTATTCTATAAAAAGATCAAGTTATTTACTGCCAATTAAGCAGCTTGTTTTGTCTTTGTCCTCTGTAAGGCGAGAGTGTGGGCTTTCCCCCCCCCAACCCCCCCAGGCTCCCAGCTATCTGCTCAAGACATTCAGCTGATACCTCAGAAGGGAGAGGGCGAACTTTGTCTGTCCCTAGCCCAACTTCACTGCTGCAAAGAACCGGGGAGAGGGAACGAAAGAAGGACTCCGGTTCCTTAAATAGGCCGATTTTAAACACATTTCCTCCGAAAGAGTCCCGGAACGTGTGTCCAGTGACCGCACAATAAACCAGAATAAGAACTGCACCAATTAAGCTGTAACAAAACCCTGAGACTCTGGAACCAGGGCCGCTCTAAAACCCATTAGCATTGCATTTATCCGAATGCATCATACCTTTATGTAAATTGATTTATCTGATGCATTTACTCGAGGAATTGCTTTTTGTTACAATTTCAGCCCTGACCCAAATGAATCTGCATTTCCTGCCCCAGGTCTTTAAACTGTCCCCCCCACCACCACCACCCCAACGTTTTAATCGCTCCGAATTCCTTTTTTAAAAGGGAGGGGGAGGGAGGAGATTCCAAGCTGCTCCCCGCCCCCATCTTTAGTGAGAGGTAAATATATATGTATATTTTTTTTTGAAAAGGAAACATTACACTGAGAAAAGCATCCAGTAACCCCATTAGCTAAAGCTCTTAAGGACAAGCAATACCTTAATGCTGATTAAATCTAAAAGAGATGAATCAAGAGGACTGACCAGAAACTGACTCCCCTGATAACTAAGGACGGGCCCTCATCAAGTTTCATTTAGAGTTGGAAAAAAAAAAAAGAAAGCTTTTAAGTTAAATAGGCTTATACTCTAGTAATTACATAGCCAAGCAATTTAGGTCCTGGGATAGTCAGTGAAATAGAAAGCAGAACTGGCAGCTAGAGGCAAAATCTGCCCCCCTTTAACAACGTCTCTGGTGTTTTTTAATGGAGACCAAGGGAGGGACAAACGTAGCGCTGGCCATTTGTAGTACAAAAATGGATGCTTAATTCATGTCTTGATTTTAATTAGGTGATTCACCGGATTTCTCCTGGATTGGAACAAAAGACTTATAAGCCAAGAGGAATTCTTTTAAAAAGAATCAGCAATGCCGGATCCTGGTCACTTAGAGCTTTTCGGTCCCTGTTTCAAATAGTGTTGGGGGGGGTCATGATTATCGCCCCCACCCACGCACACACCACTTCTCATCGAAGCAGCCCCTGCCTTTCCTTTAGGAACTGGAACTGCCCCCAGCCTTCTCCAGGGTCCCCACCAGCCCCGTCTCCAAGAAGAACCCTTTTGTAAGCAAGGAACCGCTACAAAGCTGGCGGCCCGGGGCTGCCCTCCGTGCTAGCTCGCAGGCCGGCCTCGGGTAGTTTCGGACTCACGCATTATCTAAGGCGACGTATTGTTTACTTGCAATTTGGGACGGTCAAGGGAAGGAAGCCAAAGAAAACAGCCCGGGCCCCGATCAGCTCCCCCCACCCCCTTCCTCCCTCGTCCCCTCCGGACCCGCGGCGCCCCCAGCCACCCCCTTACCTGCTTCTCCCCTATATTGCAACACTGCGAGAGGCGGAGGCGGCGGCGAAATGCGAGCGGAGCCGCTCGGCTTCCAGGGCAGGGGCGCCGGGGCTGGCGGAGCTGAAGGGAGGGAGGGAGTTCTCGCAGAAGCAGGAAAGGGGAGGAGGGGGCTAAGGGCTGCTTTTTTTTTTTTTTTTAATCGCGTGGCTCTGGGGCGGGTAGAGGGAGCCCCACGCTAAGTGGCAGGCGGCCGGGCGCAGAAGTGTCAAGTCTCGGCCCGAGGGTCCCGGTCCACAGCCCCCGGGTGCGCGCGAGCAGCTGCAGGCGCCCTCGGCCCGGCCCGCGCGGCGCAGCGGCAGCCACTGCTGCAATCGCGGCTGCAAGTTTGGCAATGTGGCTTCACTTTGTACGCGCCCCCGCCCCCGCCGCGCCCGCGCTCCTCCTCCTCCGCCGCCGCCGCCGCCTTCCTCCCGCCCGCCCGCCCGCTCGGGGCCGCCGGCGGCTCGGCCGAGCTCCCCCCCTCCCGCGACCTGCGGCCCGGGAGCGGCGGTGCAGGCTCGGTGCTGCGGCCGGCACGAGGGCGCACGGAGCGGGGAGCTGCGGGCCGGCCGGGAGCGCTGGACCGATCGGCTGCCCCGCTGCTGCTGCCCGGCTCGGAGGCGGCGGCGCGGGCCTCTAGCCGGCTCGCTCGCTTCTTCGGCGGCGCTTACACATGTGTTACTGACAGAGCAGAATCCCAACTACTCCCCGGCTCTGCCGCCGACGTCAGCGACCCTCAGCCACTGGGCGGCCGGATTGTTCAGGCGGAATAATAAAACCTGCCAATCCGGGGAAGGACAAAGGGTGACTGAAACGAGACTCGGGGGGCGGGGAGCGAGGCGGGCGACTGAGCGGGCCGGGCCCGGGAAGGCGGGGGGCCGGAGTCGGGGGACGAGAAGGGACCCGGGTGGCGCGGGGGACGCGGCCAGCGAGCGCGTGCCCAGGCTCGGGACCACACCTGCCTGCCCGGCGCGCGGGGACGCGTGGAGCCCGCCCCCGCAGGGCCTCGGGGATCGCCTTTCCTGGCTCAGAGAACAGACCCTCGGGAAACTTAACTTTCCCAGAAATGGGTCTCTTCCTGTTAGGGTAGAGGATTCATTCTGCCGGAGGGAGGTGCAAAAGCGGGTGTTTTGTTTAATTCTTCGGGTTGCAGATTTCAAAACCTTAAGCAAAGTGGGAAGGTAGTTCCTACCTAAGTACTGACTGCTTAACCCCATCTAGCTCCCATTAACCCCAGTGTAAACTGGAAGGAGCAGGCATTTCATAGATGCTTGTCAGTTGCTGGTGGATGCAGATCACACCCTGGTTTTCGGAGATGAAAACTTTATGGGCGAAGCTTTTGCTCACCCTTCTGCTTCACTGTAGAGGATGAAATGCTAGCTCCCTCGTAGCCCCCTAAAAGCGAAACAAGCATTTGCCAGACCTGCTTGCTAGCTCACAACCCAGAGAAAGGAAGACTAGCCGTTTCTTGTACAAATCAAGATTTGAGGAATGCTAGCTAGCTTCGGAGCCTCTTTCCAGGGCCAGAGCTCAGCCTGGATCTTTGAACAGCAAGTTATTCAACTTTACTCTGCCAAGTAGGTTTAATAAATCTCCGATCTGAGGTTAATATTAGGGTTGATTATTAATAGTAAGTTCCAAAGAGATTTTTCTGTTGGAAATTATCATGGAAGTGCAAAGCTGTACTGCTAAGTATCATTAACTAAAACCAGCCTTGTGGGAGAAGCTTTCATACTGTATTACATACAGGGCCTGTAGACTGAAGAAAGGAAGTTGAAGAAAAATCAGGCAAAACATCTACAGTCCTAGCAGCTGTGTACAGAATTTTGCTTCTTTAAACCGCCAAAATTAGGGCAAAGGAATAAATATTGCTCATGAAACCAGGAAGAGGGTGGTTTCAATACCAGTTAAAAATACTCATTTCTGTATTCTATCTCCTTGAATTCCTAACATGCTACAGTTAAAAATTATTTTTTATGGATTTGTATTTAACGTTGCGATCTTATGATCATTCCCCTTAAAGGCTTTTTTATTTAAAAAATATGATAATAATCGTATAATATATATTAATATTATAATAATAATAATATCCTATACAGACAACAGCTGCAGATGGCCAAGATGAAAACAGACCAATTTAGGAAAGATTTTTTTTTCAGTCCAAATAAAAAAACCCAAAACAAAGCAAAACAACCTCAAAGGAAGAAAGGACACTTTAAGATATAAGACATAGTAATAACTGGGTTCATTTTTTGACTCGTTACAATTTAAATCAATCAAAACAAGGTAATCAGGGATTTCTGCTTTTAAGATCAGACTCAGAAGTAGATACTTCTGCTTCCCCCTTGAGTTCTGGGATTTCGGGCCCGCCTTGCCTAGCTGGTACAAGATCGTCATGGCTACTGTTGTGTTAAGATACATCGTAGAGAAGATTTCCATGCCTGTACGATCGCTTTATTATCTAAAAAAAAAAAAAAAGTCTTTATTTTTTTTCCTTTTAAATGATTTTATTTAAAAAGCCAGAACACATAACATACAGCATCATGGTGATTTATGGTATTTCTTAAAGTGTGAACACTAAAATGAATATTTAATTCTAAAATGAAATGTTATAAATTTAAGCAGGAATGTACTCAAGTATCGCTAAATGATTCTCTAAGGGTCTGGGTAGTCTTTGTGGAGGGAAGGAAAGGGGAAGGGTGGGAAGGATGGGACTTTGAACACGTTGTCTCTCGGCTACCCGGGGCCTAAACTTTTAGAGGTGGTTTTAATGTTTTGATTCGAACTGTGTGTGGAGTCTGCACACATACTCCAGTAAAGTGGAATGTGTGGGAATATATTACCAGAAATCTTTATTTACTGTGGTTATAGAAACACAGGTTGTGCAGGCTAACATCTTTGAAGGGTAGGAAGAGAATCCAGTCACTGTAATCAAAATTCAGGTGTACTTTAACCACAGCGCCACCTCTGGGTAGACTCTATTTCTGCATCCTTTACTCTAAGCAGCCCTTTCTCTTCCAGGTTGCAAGATCAGTCTGAGTTCTCAAAAGCACCTGACTGAGAGAGAAACCAGTGCTAGCCAGTCTGATTTCAGCTGACCCTAAACACACAAATACGATAAACACATACCTGCTAGTGAAGGGTACGAGGCTGTTTATAATAAACGTGTTCAGACAATTATAAAAATAGCTCCAAGAAATAATTATGATGTAAAGTAAGATTAACTAATTCAGAATACTGTTGCATCCTGTCTGTTAGTTTGGGAAGACCCTGCTGATGTCACACGCCCATCATTCAGCCAGTTACCTACAATGAGACATAAAAGTCTGGTACTTTAGTTTTTAAAAAGAAACATAAACCGTTTCAGGGGTTTTATTAAACACGGGAGACAAGTGGATCCTAGATCAAGCCTAACCTTTCCCTACTTGCCCTGAAATTATTTATTTGCACTTCATCTTCTCAACTAAGGTCTTACTCCTGGACTTTGTGCTCTCCAGTGACTGCTATGAATCCACTGACTGTCCTCCTGATGAGGCAGAGTCCAAGACAAGCATACAGCTCTTTGATGCTTTGAAGGCCCGTGCAAAGCTAGTTTCTGATCGGAGGCTTTTTAGAAAGGACATTACAAGAATGACCGCCCATCTTTACTCCATCAGAGAGATCCTTAGAACTCCAAAGGTCCAGTACAGTAGCCATAGTGAGGAAACTAGTTTAACACTAAGGTAGAAGACTAGCTGGTGGGTTGTGTTTCTCTAGGCTGGGTGTGGGGACACAGTGCTGTAACTAGGACCCGGAGCACTGAAGCTTGTGAGAACAGGAGTTAAAACTGAACACGTTTTGATACAGCTCGTCTGTGCCTAATGTCCCAGACACGTGGGAGTCTAGGAAGGAAGACTGCTTGACCTGGGAAATTTGTGGCCACCAAGACCCTCCAAAGGGGAAAGAAGAGGAAAGAAAAAAGGAAGAAGGGGGAAGCAAAAGGGGGGACTAGGGAATAAACTCAGTTGGTAGAGCGTCGTCAGTGCCGCAGGCATGATCGGGAGATCTGTACCAGGTGTGGTCTCACAGGCCTGTGCCTGCGGTCCTGCAACTCAGAAGGATCCTGGGAGAATCAGAAACTCGGGGTCAAGACAGCTCGAGCTGCACGAGATTTTTGTCTCAAAAAAAGAACTGTTTTGAAAGAAAAAGAAGATGGAAAGGGAGGGGTTGAGAAAGAAGTATTTCACCTGACAAAAGAAGAAGCCAGTTGCTTTATTCCAACATTTAAAAAAAAATCTCAGTGATTATAAATGGTAAATATCCCACCGATTTTATTTAATTATTTATGCTACTTAGTTTTAGATAGAAAGTTCTAGCCTAACATGTGTCTTATAAGGGAAATAATGCCACCGTGAAGAAATTTATTTTTGTCGAAATGAAAGGGAACGTGGCTGGAGAAAACTTGGAGTAGCCATGTTGAAACAGCACTAAGACTGTTGTAATTGGAAATATAAGATGTAAATTGCTTTTAATTTTTCTGTTATATCGGGGCCTTGTGAAACTCGTGGCAATGATAGGGAAGGTGGGGAAGGTGACAGTAGAAGGGGGGCAGGCTTGGGAGTATTTTCCCGGACACACAGGCAACTGTAGTAGAATGGTTTAAAAAATAAATAAATAAATAAAAGACTTTTTCCTCCACGTGGATTTATAAGGAGAGAAGAACTTTATACCTCAAATCTATTGGTAAATCTTCATTTAGGAAATGTGTCCATAGTAATGATTTCTTTGAGGAAAATTGGCTTCTCCAGACTACATATGTAAGTTGGTCAACAATCTCCAAGCACAAGTGATATTCTGCAATTAACAGATTATTTGCCTGAGTCTATCATGTGTTCCTTCAGACCTTCTAAAGCAGTGGTCCACAACTTTCCTAAAGTCCCCCATGTTGTGGTGACCCCAACCATAAAATTATTTATATTGTTCAATTAATAATAGGTTCAAAAAACAGTGTATTCATGAGACAATGTGTATGTACATGATAGTTACTACTGAGTATATTAAAATGATATATTCTGTCAAAAACAGTGATCCTATTTAAAATCAATTACCACCTATCCAAGACAAAGGAAACAACTGTTTTTTGAAAAAAGAATTAAAACCATACAACATAATTCATTTTACCTTTTGTTATCTCTGTTTTTGGTAAAGGAAAGGCTAATAATTCAGAAATCTTAAGCTATCTACACCACAACTTCTGTGTCATTTTTAATTATAGTCTTGATGTAATTAAGTGTTTTTTTTACTCTGTAGTTTTATAATGAAATGTGCCATTTTAAATATAATACTAGTTTCTATTTGCTTGCCAAAGAAATTGATGAAAATATGAGAATATGTATTCACAGTAATGAATGACTCTGTTGGAATTAGGGGAGTACAGTCCATAGCTGTCTGTGGACTTGAAAAACAGACATTTCTACTATATATGGCACTATAAATTTTTTCGAATAAAAAAGAACAACCAGATATGGATTTTTTTAAAATAATAAAATTGGATAACTCAATTGGCTAAAATGTGTTCCCTCGGTGCAGAGGCACACATTATAACGTCATCACTTATATTTCTCAACATAAATCAAATTTCATAATAAAATTGTTTTTGATGAATCACCACTTCTTCTCTAGCTTCAAAACATTCTGACAGAGAAAGCAAATTTGTTGATCTCTCTGTATGATAAGAAGTCACTGGAAATATAGTTGAGACTTTTAGTCTAAGGTGATTTAAAAAAAAAAAGAAATTTCCTTTAGAATGAAATATTCAAGTGAAGCCATTCTCGAATTTGGGGGAAGAACCAAAGAATGAAATTGACTTTATTTTCCGCATTTCTACAGAGCCATCTGCTGTGTTCTCTGACAATAAGGCCAGGCAGAGTCATTATAGAACAATACCATGGAAACAGTTCGCTTAAGAAAACGTAAACTTAAACAACACTACCTTGAAGATATGTTTGTTCAAATCCTAGGGTTTAAACATCCCAACATTGCACCCAGATGTCTCACCCCCATTTTTATTGCTTTTTCTCCGCTGAGATAACAGTTCCCACTGCACTAGAATTCCTACTTACTGCTGGTGTCCGGTAGTAAATCCTACACATTATTAGAGTATCTGCCTGTTATCAGTCCAGTCAGGGGGTGAATTATTGACTATAACTCATTGCTGGGAAGACTGCATATGACACTCCAGTGAAGTTTTGATAATTTCTAGAAGTCACGATAATTTATGGACGGGGGTTTTGATTGATTTCCCTCCACCTATTTTGTGCCTATCAGTAAATAGGACACATATTGATGGCCTACTTGAAGTACATTAACAATATGGGGGAATTCACAACTTAAGCATTTCTTTTTCGCCACCGCCTCCAGAGAGATTCTATTAACATGGTAACTCTATGAATTTTCGTGTGCCTGGTTTACTCATGGGAATTGGGAATCACAGCTCTCTACTCCTGAATGTGTAAACTTACTGCTCTCCTAACTACGGAAATGTATTCCTCTTTTGCAGTAGCCTCTTCTTTGCAGAACCCCTGAGGCAGGAGAAGAAAACACATACTGAAAGACTTTTACATCTCTGCAAGTATCAGATATAGCCCATGGGATAAAAGAGACTCTTCAGATCTAATGAATATTAGCTAAGTTGGTTATTATTTGAAAAATCTTGTAATTTATGGGTATAAAATTCACAGACACTGTTCAGTGTGATTACTGTCACTTTAAAGTTTGTCAGAATATTAGATAATACTCGCCCATGACCACAATTCTATTTTACTTTCGTGTTTGTTTTCCTCCTGTCTCATTTTTGCTACATTCTCCAAATTCAATTATTTCCTAGCGTAAACTCTACTAGACAAATGTTTCCTTTATTCCTTTACTGAGTTTTCATCATTGTGATTTCATTATTGTCTGATTTACTACAACAATTGCCTCCTAGAAAAATAACAGTGTTTCCAACTCTTAATATATACTATGGAATAAGGCAAGGAATATAAATAATAATTTCAATTTAACGGTTATTTTCTTAGATGACATTTAAAACATGTCTACATATCTGGAAATTTCAACTTATGCCCAAATAATATTTTGAGATCTGAAATAAAAATAATGGCGTCATGTTTGCAAGAGCGGTCGGGACCAGAGGCGGATTGTTTGACTGAATACTTCGCGGGAAGAAAATAATGCTTTCTTCATTTTGTCTTAATTTAGTAGCTTCTAGCAGTCATCTAAACAATCTTAAAATTAAAAGATAATGTTAATGGGAGAGACTGTTGTCATAGGATAATGGTCCCCTGCTGCTAGATTAATGCAGCCACAACCATGCTGGTGCACTCATTGAAAATAAAGGCGAAACAAAGCAGGGAAATTTATTTTCAAAGCAGGTGTCACCAATCCTATGACACTGTTGTGTTAACAATCATATTGCTTAGTTTTTGCCAAATGGAAATGGAGAACGATCATCTTTCCCTCAAGGTGGAAAGTGGAAATAGCCCCATGACCAAAGTATATTCTTTTAGACTAGATACAATTTCTTTTGTGACTCCTCCCATGAGGAGGAGACTTCTGTTTTCTTTAACACAGATGTGTTATATGTGTGTGTGTGTGTATGTGTGTGTGTGTGTATGTGTGTGTGTGTGTGTGTGTGTGTGTGTGTGTGTGTGTGTGTGTGTGTATGGGTACCCTCTGGATTCCCCTGAAGCTGGAGTTACAGGTAGTTGTAAACAGCATGGTGTAGGTGCTGAGAATTGATCTAGGGTCCTCTGGAAGAGAAGTAAGAATTCTTTTTTTTTTTAAGATTTTTAATTTATTATATGTAAGTACAGTGTAGCTATCTTCAGACACTCCATAAGAAAGAGTCAGATCTCAGTACAGATGGTTGTGAGCCATCCATGTGGTTGCTGGGATTTGAACTCAGGACCTTCAGAAGAGCAGTCAGCACTCTTAACCACTAAGTCATCTCTCCAGCCCAAGAGGAGCAAGAATTCTTAACCACTGGGCCATCTCTCTAGCCCTAGGAGGAGACATTATAAAGCTGTACCACTTGCCCATTTGAAATGCAAAATATGCCCTCAAAAGGAAGAGAAAAAAACCAACAATTACTTGGAGTGAGTGGTTTTTGCTACCCTGCTTTAAGCTCTGGGAAGACCATGCTACCAGCCCCCAGATTTGTGGATGAAACACACACACACACACACACACACACACACACACACACACACACGTAATTCAATTTCAACCTGCCTTATTGGCTGAGTTGCTGGGCTCTTCTAAGCCTTCCTTGGCTATCTCACACCCTCCTCTTCACTCCTTGCTCAGCACCCTAAATCTGCCTTCAACTTAATTATGATTCTAATATTCTGCCTACTACCCCAGGCCCAGTTAGGGAAGCAACTGACGGCCACTCTGCCCAAGATCTCACATAGCTGATTGGCTTCTTCTCCAACAAAGCATGATGAATCTTTTTTCCTCCCCTGAATCTCTTAGCCTGCCTATGGGCAAACGGAAGTTCTGCTTCTTTCCTTCTGCCTATCAATTGGATCCTGGCATCTTTATTGATTGATCAAGAATCAACTGGGGAACAGGACCTTAGCATCAGAACCCTCCCCCCAAAAAATACTGGTATCAACAATTCTAGAAACAGTGATAAGCCTCACACTGGCATCAATACATTTTTTTCCTAGCAAGCATAGTGAGAGGCTCTGTCCATAGATGTTAGCCACCATAACCAGCTGTCCATATTGGTCCAGTAGCCTCTAGATAAAAGTTCCAAGGGTCTAATAACAGAAATGTGGTGGAAATCAGAATTCCTAGCAGCCCCTCCAGATTCCAACTCTCTGTTATGGGTGCCCCACAAAACCTATTCTTGGTAGTGGGTCACACTGACTGAAAGACCCTTGGAAAGAGGGGGTGGACATCAGAGATATTCTGAGCTGTAGAAGATGGTGTCCTGGCATGAGAACAAAATTACCATCATGAGGGTCTGTTTGGGGAGGACACATCGGAAGTTCCCTGAGCAAAGCCTTCAAGGGCTGAGGGAGTTCCTCTACCAGGAAATAGGGACTTCAGTCCTTCAGCTCTAAGGACAATCTGACAACAACCAAAGACCTTGAGCCATAGATGAGATAGCAAACTCAAATGACACCAGGAATTCAGCCTGGTGAGAACCCAGCAGAGAACTCAGGTGTGCACGCCATTCTCAGACTTCTGACCTACAGAGACCCTGCAGAGGGATTGTTCTAAGCCACCATCGATGTGTAATGTTATCGGAAAACTAAGGCAAATTCTTTGGGAGGAGTCCAAGATGGTATTTTGTTCCACCCTGCCCTTCTATTTTTCCTTTATGTCCACCCAGTCACCTTCCCTAGCAGAGCCTGAAGCAAAACGCCTGAGTTTCCTGTGATTATGATGTGTATCTGTTAGGATTGGGGGTTATAACAGATAACACCAATAAGTAACTCAGGTGCAAAGAGGTATATAAAAGGGTAGGAATTTTTGGAATTAAGAAAAGGCCTAAGGACCAGTCTGGAAAACAGCATGAAACAGGAGTTAGACAGTAAGAATTTCAGTGGTCTCTCAGCAGGAATAGTAGGTTTGAATGATACTGCCTTGGATCACCCATTCCGTTCACAGAGGCCAGGAAGAAGCCTCCCCTTAGGTATTGTCAGCTCAGGCATCTGCTTTCTACAGATGAGGAAGGAACTGGTCTCTTAGGGTCTCCTAGTGAGAGCAAACCCTGAAGGCATTCTCCTGCTGAGACTGTACGTGAGCAAGAGGTGGTAATATCCTAGAAGGAATTAAAGTTTAAACTGTTATAAAAGTGACAACTGTCAGCCAGGGTGCATGACCACTAGAATCCTGGCCAGCAGAGAGTTTAGCAAACATATCCAAAGTGTGTCATCAAAAGGAGGACTGTTGGGTCCTAGGAGACCTCAGGATGGGTCTGAGGAATGGCCTGCCACAGCATAGGGTGGGGGTTTATATAAGCAAGTTATGGACCTAAAGATCCAGCTGGATATTTGGTCCCAACACCTGACCTGGGTGGGGCAGCCAGAATGGAGTGACTTGTTTGAGCCTCATGATCATGAACTTCTCGTCCCCAGTCCTATCATGGTGTCACGCTTCTCTTTCTGTTAGGATTGTAAGTTTTCTTGACCCCGGGGGTGTTATACATGTCAGAGCTGTTATAAGCAAATGTTCAAAAACAGTGGAAAGCATGCCAGGCAGATACAGGCAAGGAAAGGCCTGCATCATATGCTTATATAAGTGGAATCGTGACTTTCTTTCTATACGTATTTGTCTCATGGAGTTTTTAACTATTTTTTTCCATCCTATCCATTCAAAAGATTTATCTAGCACCTGCTATATGTCAGCAGTAGTGTTCAAAGTTCTAGATACAGCAGCAAAGTAGCACATAAATTACTCTACCTTAGATGGTTGACCACGTGGTAGTATAAATTCATGCATGGATGAGATTGCAGAGGCCTTGATGCTAACTGGGAGTACAGAGACCTGTAGGAAATACAGAAACTACGATTCCAAGGGAGAGTTCCAGGTAAGAAGATCAGCAATGAAGAAACCCTGAGGAGCATACTTAACTCCAGTTTGACACTGGAAGGAGGCCAAAAGGCCCAGAGTATAAAAGATAAGGCTAAAGGTTAGACACAGGCACATGGAAATGTAGAACTTTACCTGGATGCTTTTAGAGGGTTTTGAACAAAGAGATAAGATTCCACTGTTTCAAAAGCCACACCCTGGCTGTCCTGTGGAAGGTCACAAACCAGATTGGCAAGCAGAGAGACCTGGCAGTAATCATCCAAAGGATCGTTGGGGCACACCCATTGGACCAGCCACAGGGACAACAGAAATGAGGACAATTCTGGCTGTGGATAAACTTTGAATATCTGCAGCAGGTATAGCATAGTGTCAGTTACAGGCTTCCAATGAGTTCATTTGCCTTTGATAGTTCTTTTGTGTTGTCATGTTTCATAACAACTATAAATTCCCTTCTACTTCTAAGGCAGGACATTTGCACCCTATCCCTTCAACATGCACATAAGATCCCCCTTCTCAATGGTGACAAGATTGTTTTTTCACTCAAATCCATTTTAATTTAGAAGCAAAACAAAACAAACAAACAAAAACATACCCAGTACTAAACCTTTCTATGTATGCCGGATACCAGGCCAGGCTTCCTCTATAGAGTGACTCTCTTTATCCCAGCATCCTACATGATCTGTCACTACCTCCATTCTTAAACTGAGGAAACTCCAATCCAAAATTGAAGTGTTTGCTCAAGATCAGTGTCAAAGCTGAGGTTTAGATCTTGGAATTGTGCCTCTAGGTCTGGTAGTGCAAACCTGTGTAACCCCAGTTACAACAGAGCCTCGGGCAGGAGGAGCTCAAATTCTACTCATGTCTTGGGTAGAACACAAGTTCAAAGCCAGCCTTGACAGCTTAACAAAACCCTGCTTCAAAGCAAAACATAGAGAGAGTTGGGGACAGCTCGGTGGTAAAGTACTTGTCTAGCAAATTTGGGACGTTACGTTCCGATGTCCAGTAGAAGCTCTGTAAAGCTCTACAGGTTGAGAAAAATCATCCATGATCTACCAATCGTTGGGTAGATGATCTCAGTCAAATTGTTTTCTGAAACTGTGACTTTGAACCCTGTGGCTCTTAACTGGAGACTTTTTGCTATCTGTTAGGAATTTGGCAATGCCTGGAGACATGTTTGGCCATTCTGACTTAGGGAACGAAGGTCACCACTGGCATTAATTAGTAAGGGCCAAAGATGCTGCAAAAACACCCCTCAAGGCAGCGGAAGGTGGGCTGGGGAGATGGCTCCAAAGTTAAGAGCACTTGCTGCTCTTGCAGAGGATCTGGATTAGACTCCCAGCACCATATGGAGGCTCGTAACCATTTAACTTCAGGACCAAGGGATCCCACACCCTCCTGTGGTCTCTGCGGGCACCGGCCATACACATAGTATATTTACATACACACAGGCAAACATACATACAAAATAAAAAATGAATAGATCTAAAGATAATTATTATTATTTCCACAATGTTCATCGTGCCAAGAGGAAGAATCCCCGATCTAAACCGTTGTTAGACTTTTGACTGTCACAGTAACATGAGTTTTAGAACTTGTGTTAATGAACATTTACAAATAAAGGAGTTCCTTTAGCCAGAAATTTTCTTGACTGAGGCAAAATTTATAGCCATCCCAGAGAAATTTTATCCACTAGATTTTATGAAAAAAAAAAGTTCAATGCATGTTAAGTTTTTGAGTTTGAAAATACAAAACTACAAAGCTTGAAAATGAATAGATGCACAAATAATTATCCATAGAAAGTAAATTAATGACTTGAAAACACCAAGAATTCAGTTCTTATGAATGTCTTGCTGCTCTTCCAAAGGACCTAAATTTGATTCCTAGCACCCATGTTGGGCAGTTCACAACTGCCCATAACTCCCTCTCCAGGGACGATCTGAGACACCCTTTGGGCCTTTCCAGTCACCTATGTATACACGGCATACGCTCATACAAACACACATGTAACACTGAAAACAAATCTTTTTTAAAATTCAAACCATATGTCTTTTGCACACTGAAATTGCAAATTCCATGTGCATTTGATGTGTTATGGAAAAATAATCCCAAAGTAAGACTCTCCTGGGTCCTATGGGAGTTTGACAGTGAGTCTAAAGTCATTATGTCAATGAGTGAAATCAAGACACAAGGCCTGACCGAAGTCAGCTCTTGAAGTATGCCAAGATTTGAAAATCAGGTGTTTCAGATATGGCAAATACAAAGGTCCTGGTGGGAACGAAGGGGACCAGGACAGTGTTACGGCAGATGCTGGAGACAGACAGGACCACTCATCTTAGAATCTGAACACAAGGAGATGCGGTTGGGTGGGCTGAGGACATGGCTCAGTTACCATGAAAGCAGGAGTACCTGACTGAGAATCCCCAAAAATGACATAAAAGTCAGGCATGTGCCGTTATAATCCCAGGATAAGATGGGAGGCAGAGACAAGAGAATCCCAGAAGCTCCAGGGCCATCTAGCCTGGATTCTGCAGCATCAATAACAAGAAACACTGAAGCTAAGGGCTGATATCTGTCTGAGGCTATTCTCTGGCCTTGACATGTGTGCCCTGGCATGTACAAACCTACACTCACATGGAAGGGAAAAAGAACATGTACAGAAAGATTTTTTTTTTAAAGCTATTGGAAGCCATTGTAATCTGACTTAATTTTTATTTAAAAGATTAACTCTCCTTTGGGGGAAAATTGAATAAAAAAAAAGGTAACGACAGAAACCCAGCCTACCCTTAGACCTGTCCCTCCTTAGAAATAGAACCAACTTAAGCTGTGTATATTGTCACTTTGAATTAAAGACTGCATTTTCTAAACTTCCCTGCCCCTCGCCATCCCATGGACACTGGTTAATCTTTATCGAAGGAAATAAAATCTAAGGGAAATACAGAGGAAACACCTACCTATTGCCACAGCTCTTGTGCCTCTCCTTCTGGGCCCTCTATGCATGTGAAATGTGGACCTGGTGGCTAATGGTTTATGGGAAGATAATCTTGAGGATGGAAGTCATGCTGTTGGATGAAGTCCTGGATGATGGAACAGTCTGGCAAACTTAAGTTCCCAGTGACAACACGTGTTGGCAGATCTACACCGGAGAAGGTATTTTCAAATGAATGTGAGTGAGAAATCAACTTAGCTTGTTTAAATCTCTGTTGGGTTTTTTTTTACTAGAGTTAAAAACAACACTGACTGGCTCTAGCATTTTTAGAGGAAAGAGCTGGAGTGAGAAAGAAGAGAGAGATCACTGCAGAGTTCTGTCTGAGAAAAGGCCCCGGGAAGTGGGGAGAGGTGTCAGGTTGCAGACAGACTTTGAAGGCAGTGCTCAAGGCTGGGCATTGAACATGAAGGGTTAGAGGAAAGCAAGGAATCAGGGCTGATCTCTAGATTCTAGGGAGGAGCAAGCAAAAGACAGTTGTTCTTTCTTGAAACAGGAAGTTAAAGAAGGATGGATTATAGGGATAAGTAAAGATTCTATTCAACCCTAAACATAAGGTTGAGATTCCCTATATATCTGCTTCTTCAAAGTCACTTAAATACAAAAATCTAGACTCTGGGCTCATGGGAGAGGTCTCAGCCATAGAAATAAATTTGAAAATACTACAGTCATGACTGAGACTAAACAGAGTGAGTTGGGGTACTAAAGGGTCAATGACTGAGCCTTGGGTTATCCCAGCTTCAGAGGTTCTGGAGGGGAGAAACAGCCAGTCTTGTGTCCAAAGGGTAAGCAATAAGATTGGAGGGCGATTGAGACCACAGGAAGAAAATACTGAGGAGATATAATAACATCTACAAATTCCTCAAAGAAGTTAGAATGATTGGAAATGAATCATGGGAAGGAAGTGCCCATCAGACACTATCCCCTTCAGTTTCATTAGTAAAATAAGCTGGGTCATGTGCTTGCCCCTAAGAATCACAACTGAATCTCTGGACTGAGTAAGAGAAGTGTTTCTTCTGGAATGAACAGATCTCTCTTCCTTGAAGAGAGAGAGAGAGAGAGAGAGAGAGAGAGAGAGAGAGAGAGAGAGAGAGAGAGACAGAGAGAAACTCAAGAATGGGTGAGTGGAGAAGCTGGATCAGGGAATTGAACTGGCTGGTCGTTGAGTAATAAACAATATCCGCCAAGATTCTTTTTATTGTCACATAAAAATTCCAAACCTCATCACAGCTCAAGCTGGTCTTGCTCGGGGCACGTGTAGTCAGAGGAGTTGTTTGTGCCTTTGCTGTTTCAGTCTATCTTATGATGAACCAAACGCCTGGCATTTGTATGTTATTAATTATGAAATAATCACTCCCATCTTCAAGAAGTTCTACACACCAAAGACTTCTAAAACCAAATAAAGATGCTGCCAAGTGAGGAGAGGCATCAACGGCTTGGATATTTTTCCTCTATAACACTAGAGCCACCTGCTTGTCAACCTGGGAAGAGTAAACACAGTTTGATCACATGCATAAAAGATCAACTGTTACTACAGAACAAATTTTTAAGGGATAATGATGTTATAGAGAAAAAAAAAAGTCCAAAAGAATTCTCCACACGGTCCTTCAAGCTCTGGGTTTCTGTGTCAGATTCTTCATCCTATGGTTAAAGCAAAACAAGACCCTTCTCTTTCCTTCATTAAAGTTCCTTAATGTTGACCGTTCCATTATCATTTGTCTCCAGACCAAGACAAGTTGTGGGGATTCTGTCACTTTCTCTGAAGCTGCTGCTGCCATACATGGAAACTGTGCTTATGAAATGAGCCATGAGAAGCTTCGAGTTCTGCTTGGTCACAGAGATGGTGATCCTGTGGGGTTTAGGCCTGGCCTCAACCTCACAAACTAGCCAACTAAATGTGTAATACCTCTACCCCAGAATGCCATAGTGCTTCCCGTAAGAAAGCCAGAAGACATCAAAAGAGGCTGAGCAAGGTCAATAAAGAGTTAACAGTAGAGGGCCACTGGGTGTGAATAAAGCATTTCCCACAGTGAGTGGCACTGAGTAGGTCTGCAATAAACAATAGCTCAAGGAACAGGGGGGCACTGCAAATCACTGCAAGGTGGTCTTGTCTGTCAAGTGCAGTCTGAGAAGGAAGAGTCAAAGGATAAGCCATATCTGGAAGGGCGGGGTGGGGGGGAGCTTGCCATCTGCATGGGTTAGACCCTAATGGCACAAAAGTGATATATAGATAGATGGCAGGGGTCAAATTCCAAAGTGACAAGAGAAACTAGGGATCTCCTGGCAGGTAGGAGTAGAGGCTACAGACTCACCAGGGATCTCACAGCAGGATGATGTCAGAGCCTACACTTGTCCCCTGATTGCCCCCTGCCTCATCACTTGGCTGTCTCTCCCTTCTAAGTCAGGACACACGATCCCTTTCACTGAAGGGTGATTTGCCAGAAGCAGCAACAGACTGAAGCCCGTGTTTAGCTCACGCCTTGGCCTTTCCCTTCTGACCAACGCCATTGAGGATGGTTCCATTGGATTAATTATGTGACAGGCTGTTACCACCTTCCACTCTTGTGAAGCGTTGGTTGGGTCAGGTGTCAAAGTGCCAAGGCTTTACCGACACCTAGGAGCTTCACAGCCCCTAGAGGAAATTCACGACTGGCCTAACCCTGAACAGTCTTCACCAGCAACTGGTTTATGAGGAAGCTCGTGACCCCTTTCTGACCAATGAGCTATAGGAAGAGGTCAACGACTGTTCTCCATGGAAGATACCCTTGCTTTTTATCAAAACAAACAAAGTGATGGGGCAGGGGGAGGTGCAGGGAATGGCCACCTTCTCTTTTTGTCTTTAGATGTAATGTGAGGAAAGATGGCTAGACCTCCTGCCTGCCTCATCTGGCGACCACAAGGAGAGGCAGAGGGATTAGGGAGACAGTAAGAACCCTTCACTTCAATGGTGTTGGCGTGGCCTGAATTAATCGAAACATAAACTTCCGGTCTCTAATTTCTTGCTATGTGAGGAGATCAATGCTTGTCTGTTGTTCTAGCCACAGTCAAAGGCACCTTAATTATTATAAAGTGAGAACTGAGCTCCAGGATTTCCCATGATCCCGAGGAAGTATTGTGGGTTTTCTGACATCACCACCTCTGCAGAAGAGGCTGTCTGTGGGATGGAAGGTCTTCCACTGGGCTCTTCCTGTTACGAGGCCTCCCCGAGGTATGGTCCCACCACGTGCTATGTCTTAGCACTCTTGTTTCCAGAATGCCTATTATTTTTAATGTGGGATTTCGGCCTCGGTCAACCTTTATTTATGCCATTAGGATTTAACATGCCTCGTGCCTCAATTGGGCTTTCCTTGTTCTCCCTGCCTGCGTCAGAAGGCTAGGGGTGCTTTAAAAAAAAAAGCTAAAAAAAAAAAAACCAAAAAAAAAAAAAAAACAACTCAACATTGAGAGATGAAATAAATTCTCCATATTGGACTCATAGCCACTAATATCTGTTTCCCACCAAATGGATAGGATTTCAGGGCCTGGCCAGCTTGGGTTGTATACATTTGTAATTTACAAACCATTCTCCCTTTGTTTCACCCCTAAGTGGAGGCTGTAATGATATTCCGTCGCTGCATATCGTTATTACAAGTCCTTTGCTTATGTTAAGGGACTTATGGAAGGGCTCAGACAAACTCAAAGCCACTTATTAGCACAAACAGAGCTTTTAAAAGAATACTATACTCTCATGAATAAACTAGTTCCTGATTGGCTAGAGTTGCAATTTCGCTTTTATCAGTAATTAAGGGCGAGCCACGGAGCAAACTCGTCGGTTGACACCAATTACGATTGGTGGAGGAACTAATGAGTCCAAGAGAAAAGTTATTTATTCCCAAACTTTTGAAGCATAATTGTTGTGTAAATCGGATAGCGCGCAAATCTTTTCCATACGTTTGGGTCGGTAATTGAGAAATAAAATGGTTACCAAATGTACTCTTTGTCCAGTTTTGTGCTGCAGCCGATCTCTCTTGGGACTCCTTAAAGTGTAAGGAAAAGGTGATGTCAACAGCAACGTACTCTGGGCCAACGGAGCCAGGATTAATTAATGGAGATGAAAGGGACACTCTAGACCTTTCTTAACCACCGCCTTTCGGTCCCCACAGCAAGACACTTGCTGCTCTGCAGATGACCAAACAGTGCAGAGGATGAGGCCAGGACCCAGAGACCGCTTTGTGTTTAAAAACAAAACAAAGCAGAAGAAGGAAGAACAAGCCTCCACTCCGTCTCATTTCCAGTGTGGCGTTCTTAAAACAAGGAACTCTCAGGAGCTTTTCCCTTTGAAGTTTAATATGTGGGGCTTTACATCAATATAACATTTTAAATGTGTTAAACAAATTAGTCTCTGGTTACAAAAGTTTTGAGACATTTGCCAGTTGCTGTTTAACTAAATTGAATATGTGGGGTGAAGTTGATCATGCAGTTGTTCATTTAGGAAGATGCACATTTGAAGTGATTAATAAATAAACCAGCCTCCCACCGCTTCAACCTCCATGTTTATTTGAAGGCAATCTACTTTTAAAAGACATTAATATTCTTAGAATTATTACCAGAATAATTGCTTTTACTCCTCTCAGAATGCATGTTTTTTTTCCCTTATTTCCTTTCAGCACAGGAAGCTTTTCACTCAGATAGAAACCCCCCATTATTATTCTCCACCCCATCCCCCAAAAATGAAGAATAGGAATTATATACTTTTCACTAAGGAATAATTAATTTGTCTCAAGTATTAGAACACAGAATTGTAGAGTGACTTTGAATGGTCGTCTCTGAGGAGTACCATTGTTTGTTCTCGTCAGTCTTTAATGAGCTTTAGTAAATGGCCAGGAAAAATTACCTCCTTTCTGTAACATGAGAGAGGCGGAGAATGGAGGGAGCTATAGAATCCCTCAGAGGAAAGGGAACACACACACACACACACACACACACACACACTCCTATACAACAGTGCCCAGTCGCTTAGGAGCACATGGCCCTCCTTTGGACTTATTTGAGGATGAGAGATCTGGTTACTAAGTGCATTAAAACAGAAGCCTGTCCACTAATTTGTATTGATTATTCTTATCATGACCACTGTTGAATCTGCTGGGGAAACCGTCCATCCTATAATTCCATGGGGCTGGGTATTCATTACGTTCACCACCTTAAGTTTCTTCTCCCTACAGGATGGTAAGACAAGGAGGCACAGAACTTTAGCAGAGATGAACTGCGCAGAAGAAGACATCCCTCCCCCAAAGGTCACTGGATTGCATAGAAAATAACTTTTTTTTTCTTTTTTAAGTTCCCACCCCAATGGAGATTCCCCACAGCTTATGACGGGTCATAAAGAGCCTACTGTTTTCTTGCAGGTTACCACAGGCCTCTGGGCTTCCACGAGAAGAGGAACTCTTTCTTATCATAACAATTCTCATGTTTAGCCATGATCAGAAAAATCCACTGCTCAGAAGATCGTAGAGACCATGGTAGGGTTAGATCATGCTTTCTCCCCATGTGTGATAGGCTTTAGGAACCGTGAGGCAGAAGCCTCTTCCGTGCCTGAACAGAGCTGGAAGAGACCCAAACATCACCCTAGGAATGAAGATATAGCTTCCATCTGGGTGCAAGAAGCTATACAATAGCAAACAGCCCAACTGGACTTCCCAAGCACTGTCTGAACTGGACAAGCCTCTCCCGCCCAACTTGGCACAGGCAGCGGACAGAGCTGGGCTTGTTCTCTGCGGTCTGCTCTGGAGAGGAAGGGGTGGAGAATGTTGAAGCTCCCTTTCTCTTCTCTAGCATTCCTATGCCTGGCAGGGAGTCACATCCGTCCGCTATGAGGCCAGTCCAGCTGTCTCTGCCTACATTTCCGTGTTGTGTGTGGACCCTCCTTTCCCCATCAATAGGTTCTGATCTCAAGCTTTATAAAAAGAGCAGGACCTGAAGCTGACACTTGGACAAGTCTTAGCAACAGATTTCCACAAAGACTGAAATGGCTGCTAGAAGCGAACTACGGATGGAGTTTAGGCTCCACTTCTCGACAGGTTTGCATCTGTGGCTGATTTTGTCAACTCGCTCGAGTGGCAGAAATGGGTCTAGTGTAGTTGCTAGTGAACTTTGCACATTGACCTGTCGGTACAGTGTCACCTACGCAGTATACATGTGTCCCTCTGTGCATAGTCAGATGCAAGAAGAGGATGGCAGGAGTTTCCAGTTACATAACACTTGTGTTTATAAAAGTGTGTATGTAAATATTGTCGGAGAGCTGTGAGGACTTCACACTCTCATCCTGTCCCACTTAAAGCAGGAATTATCTCTGCTTTACAGGTGAGGAGACAGACACCCAAAGAATGAGTTGGACTTGTACAATGCCATGAAATCAGACATAGGCAGAGTGTAGATATCAACCCAAGTCCAGAGAGGGAACGGACAGCCTTGGGGCTTGATCCAGCCACCAGATGGGTTTTATTTAGCTGGCAACATCTTGAAATTTTGGCTAACACTTAAAAACATGGAGATTACCTGTAAATATTTGGATTTGCGGATTCTTTTACATGCAGAGAAGTTCTGGAACCTGCCAGTCCATGCAGATCCACCACCAACTAGGTCTGGTGTGTCTTAGAGAAAATCAAAGTCACCTCATGCTTAAAAGAGGATGACAGTACCTACCTCAGTGCATATTAAAGGATTGCACCAAGTAAAACATTTAGAGTTCAGAATGGTCTCTGACCAGAGACCAATCTCATTCAACCTTATATGGTGTGTGTGTGTGTGCGTGTGCGTGCGTGCGTGCGTGTGTGTGTGTGTGTGTGTGTGTGCATGTGTGTGTCTGTGTGTGTCTATGTGTCTGTGTGTCTGTGTCTGTGTGTATGTATATAAATGTGTGTGTGTCTGCGTCTATCTCTGTGTATGTGCCTGTGTGGGCACATGTGCATGCATTCATGTTATGAACACATTATGGAGACCCACAGGTATGCTCACAAAGGCCAGAGGTCAACTTCATGTATCCTTCTCAATTGCTCTTTGCCTTATTCTTTTTACATGGTGGCTCTGGCTGAACCCAGAGCTCACCGATGATATAAACCGGCTGGCCAGTAAGCCCAGGGATCCATCCTTCTGTCTATTTGCCCAGCTCTGGGATTACAGGTGAACACTACCAAACCTGGTTCCATGCATGTGTGCTGGGGACCCAAGCTCAGACCCTCATGCTTCTGTAGCAGACACGTCATCATCTCTCCCTCCCTGTATCTTATTTTTTTTGCCCTACTTACCACTGTCTGCCAGCAAAACCAAGGCTGAGCATTTTCCAGAGAGTGGGAAACCGTACTTAGATGTGAAGAAACCCAAGACAGAAGTGTTGGTTTAGTCTGACATACAGATCCAAAGTTGGTTCTCATGCAGGGGGTGCAGCTTAACCTGGCATCAGTGTTTGAGCTTCTCCAGCTGAAGTTTTAAGGAGCAGCTTTGTCTCGCTGTTTGTGATATTCAAAGCAAACCCAAAGGGTTGGCACACTGCATGTCTTTGCTAAAAAAGAGAGGGAAAAAAAAAACCAAGGAAAGAGTCAGGAGGTAGAAAAAGCAAGTAGCCTGACCTGGAGAAGGAGGGAACAAAGGGAAGGGAAGGAAGAGAAAGGTCTAGAAGTCGTTTCAAACATCAAGGAAGGTGACTTCCCTGACTTGCAGACTTCTTCAGATATGCCGTGTCCTCTGGTAGCAACTTACATTTTGCATTGTTTTGTTTTCAAAAAAACTTCAAAGTTTCCGTAGGCTTCATCCTCAATTAGAATAAATGTCAGTAACATGCTTGAAGAAAATTTGTTTAGAGATGTGTGTACGATTGAAATTGCACATTACATATGCCCCGTGCATGGTTTTCCACTAAATTTTTAACGAAGCGAGGAGGTGCATGGCTCCAGATAGACGAGTGAATCTAAATGTATATATCTGCTGCCTTGCACGTTGACATAAACACAGCTGCCTTTCTACATTTGAGAACATTTGTGTTTATTTGAATGTGTGATGAGGAGGTCATCAAAACGAACACGCTCGTTGTGTTTATTTGAATCTCACATCGCTCATAAGAATACAGGCCGTGTTTGAACATGCAGTCAAACACTAGCCTCTCTGAAAGGCAAAGCAAACCCCAGAAGTCAATTCAATGCAAAACCCCATTAATGCTGCATTAACAGCACAGCTCCACTCACCAGAGAGCCAGAGAACTCAGAGTTAAAGGTTTTCAATGGCAGTTTCATTTCTACTTGAGAAATATACAATTTCTTTCTATTAACTTATCATAGTGCATGCAATTTGTATTTAGTAATGCAAAGGAAAGAACATTTAAGTAAGGCCAACCCTCCCGCCAAAGGACTGAAAATGCTGGCAAGGTTTTAAGGAATAACATGTGGTTTCATTGTTGTTTATTTGTTTGTTTTTGTTTTGAGACAGGGTCTCTCTGCATAGCTCTGGCTGTCCTGGAACTCACTATGTTGACCAGACAGGCCTTGAACTCACAGACATCCTCCTGCCTCTACCACCTAACAGCTAGAATTAAGGACATGTGCCATAATGCCCAGCAAGGAATGGCATGCCACAGTTTTCATGATATGAACAACACAATACCTCATTGTATCATATTTGTGTGGGGGGATTCTCACAGTGTGTGAGTTGTGGATATCTCACTGACAGGACTCAGGTCTGTGTCGTGGGTAAAGGTAATGAGGATGGAGGTGGTGTGAGTGTGTACATGAATTCTACCATCACAGGGGTGTTCTCTCTCCCCCCTCCCCACCCCTTACACACTACACACACACACACACACACCGCACACACACACACATACACACCACACACACACCACACACACACATACACACATATACAGATACCACATACACACACACCACACACATACCACATACATATACACACATACCACATACCACACCACACACACACACACACACATACACACAGACACACACACACACCAGTAGGTACTAATGGGGCCCCTGAATAATCGCATGTGAGTGTACTTGCCTCAACCCGTAAGCAGAGGCAAATGGCAAACACAGTATCATACAATACATACACTCCTGCCCAGATAAAGAAGAGCAGCATTAGAACTTGCCCCAGACTCTGGAGTGATGCTTCCTGGTGTGTGTGCAAAGACGACTGCGGATGTGGCCTTCCTCACCTGCTGCTCTCAGGAAAGATGTAGACCCTCTCTGTCAGGCCACGTGCTGCAACTGGGAGAGAGAGGGCTTAGCTGTCAGGGACCGAGGCATCTACCATTAGAGTCCTCAGGATTCCATTTACAGAGCTTCTGCACTTTGGCTTTCTGTGGGGGAAAAAATATGACTAGTAAATAAATAAGCAGGAGAGAGAGAAGGAGCACACACAAGCAAAACGGGAATTCTCTGGAAATTAAATAATAGATGCAAGCGCCTGGACAAAGAGAGAAAGTGTGTGTTTCTGTTTGGCTCGTGAGAGCTGACAAGATTATAGCTGATGGTGGTTTGGGGGTAGAGTCAGAATTCTATTGTACAGTATTAATTAAGCCAGAGGGGTTGGGATACCAGGAGTGGGAGGGGGAGCCTGTGTTTCTAGGAGTCGGAGAATATTAGGGTTTGGCCACCAGGAAAGATTTCAAAATGTGAAAAACATTCGAAATAAAAGACATACGAGAACTCCTTTAAAGGCCCGTGTTGTATCGCTACCATTGGACAGCATGTTTGGCAAACCTACTTCCCCAGGTTCCCATCCGGACCATCGCAAGCCTCGAAAGTGCTTGACTCGTTAGATTAGAAAAGAGCTGAGACCTGAAGCAACATCTCTTTCTTTCCACTTGGCCGTATTTGTCTCTGTATCAGGATATGCTTTTACCCGCCTAAAATATTATTACTGTATTTCAGAGTGTTTCCCTATTCACTTTAACACTTTTTAAAATGTGTTTCAGAGATGACAAATGGAAAGGAGGGGAAGCTACATTTTAAATCAAACAATTTTCTGAGTTTTGAGTGGAAAACGAGAAAGACTACCACAAACCTCCCCTTTGATGAAGCCCCAAATATAGAAAAGGATCAGACTCCACACAGACAAAAGGATTTTTCCCCCTGACTTGGGAGAGATATCTTGTTACACTAATGGCTCTTGACAGCGATCGTAAGACCATTCATTTACAGTCTTATTACGGTGAGCTAGACTCTGTCATTTCAAACCTCACCCAATCAGGAACAGCCTTCTAAACAAGGCCGTGGCCCAAGATTAGAAAAACTACAGCTGATTTAAGTGAAAGAGGAAGTTAAAATGCTATGTGCTGGATAGGATCTCATTTTCACCTTAAATAAATGTAGTGGGCTTGCTGAGATGGTTCAGCGGGTACTGGTTCTGCCCAAGTTTGAGTCTCCAGCACCCACAAAAAGAGCTGAACATGCCGGGTGCTAGCCGGTAGCCCTGCATTAGGAGCCAGAGATAGGCAGATGCCAAGAGCTCACTGGCCAGCCAGCGTGGCCAAAGGTGAGTGTTCAGGTCAGTGAGAGATTGTCTCAAGGCAATACGCTTCAGAGGGATGGGGAAAAATACTAGCGTCCTGCTCTGGCCTCTGCATTTGGATCCAAGGATACACATACTCGGTGCATAGATCGAAGAAACACATATAGCATACATGACCTGATCTCGTTCTTACTTCTGAACAGATAGTATGTGAGGCTGGACAGATGGCTCAGTTGGTCAGGCTCTTGCTGCATCAGGATGGGGACATTTGCTCAGAACCCTGGCACTCCTGTTAAGGGAGGAGAAGGGGGTGGGGCTGACTTGGCAACATTAAGGATAAGGGAGACAAGCATATTCCTGGAGCTCATTGGCCAACCCGCCTAGCCAATCAGGGAGCTCCAGGTTCACTGAGAGACCCTGTCTCAAAAAAAAAAAGGCTAAAAATATTGAGAAAGATCTTTAACAACAACCTCAGTCCTCCATACATGCACACACACACAATAAATAAAAATACATAAATACACTGTCTTCAGATAAGTGTGTAAACATATAAATATACGTATTTTGCATGTATACATGTAAAAAGTTCTGTTGTCAAAGTCGTCAGTGATGACTCTTTCTTATTAACTATACTTAGAACTTTAAATATAAGAAAACATCAATTATATCTACAATACACAGCATTTTAAAATGCATTGCATATATTTGTGTATGTGCGCCTATGTGTGTATGTCATGATTTATTTGTGCATGTTTGTGTCTCTGTGAATAAGTGTGGAAGGTGTGCTTGTACCACAGTGTTCCGGATGTCTGAGGACAGCTTTCAGAAGTTATTTCTTTCCTTCTACCATATGGGTTCCATGAATCAAACTGAAGTCATCAGGCCTGACAGCAAGTGCCTTTACCTGCTAAGCCATCTCTCAGGCCCTGAAAGACGCCCCTTTTCCTAGACTTTTATGAAGGTTTTCAAAAGTACAGACGTGATCTAATCAGTTTCGCTTCTGACAATGATTCAGTCTGGAACACAGAGTGAGCCTAGAGTCTCTCCAGAAGCCACCCTGTCTGGAAAACAATGCCATTTCCACTCAGACTTCACAGAGAAAACAAGCAAGGGTCCCAGGGGAGAGCCCACAGCCTCCCCTGACAGTGAACTGGGCATCCATGTGGGCACTAGGTCCTTCTGCAGGTCCATAGTCCTTCTTCTGTACCAACGATCTAGATGACAGTCTATCATGTGTCAAAGTTTTACCCACTTTCCCAATAGCCAATAAGAGAGGGTTAGGCTCAGCCTCTGTGTTAGCGACACGGAGCAACTCAGAGGCAGGCAGTGGTGTTCTGCTGAAATTTGGCCAAGACTTGACTAAATCCAGATTCTGGGACTAAGTGAGATGACCAAGGTCAAGCAAGACGCCAGTACATTTCATCGGTAGTGATGAATGGGTCAGGATGGCTAGTGATGGCGTCCACCCGTTCCCTCTCCAGAACTGCAGTAACAGAAATGGATCTACCTTCACCTTCAAACTGGGTGGCCATCCCACCACATCAGCATCGTGTCCTCATGTGTAAAGTGGGGGATGACGGAAGGGCTTGTTTGAGCTTTAAAGAAACCAATACGCATGAACATTCAAAGCGCTTCCTGGTTCCTGCTAAGTATTATATAACCTGCGGTTACTGCTTGGTAACACTATGAAAGGTATTCTGTTTGACTTAAACAAAAGAAAGTTATTTAAAAATGAAGTGTTCCAAAGTGATTACTAGATATTATGTCCTGTTGAAACCTCTTAGAATAAGGCGTGCCCTTTCTTAGAAGGGAGACCAAGTAAATTATTTAAAGGGTTTTAAAGACATGTTGCATTGCTGGAGGAGAGTTCTTTGAATTAATCAGGATTGAAATAATTTTAAATGGAAAAATCTTTCTCACTTAGTGAAACAATATACTTTAATATGTCTGCCCATGAACCACCCAAATCACCTTAGGTGTGCTGACCTGCCCATAGGAGAAACTGATAAACGGTTCCTAATATAGAAACAACATGTGGATTGTTTCAAGGACAGAAGGATTGTGTTGACTATTCTAACAGAGGATCTTATTCAGCTGTTCGCAGGGGACGGGGCAGATCACAATCATTTTAGTAAAATCTTGCTGTCTAGCAGTGCAACAAGTTGTGGCAGTTATGTGGTAGGCTAATTTGCTCCTTCTCCAACTCTTTAAATAACTCCTCTGTTTCCCAGGAGATTTCAAGGTCCTTTAAAACTAAGACCTAGGATAGAAGAGCCAGCTCCTTGCTGGGCAGTCGACACAAGACTGTAATCTGTGCAGTGGCCCCCACCCCCACCCCACTGACTTCAGGAAGTCAGTCTTTTATAGCAACAAAGTTACAAGTTTGAGAATCAGGACCGAGGTTCTGAATAAGGGGAGAGAGAAAACTCTCCAGTCCCAGTAGCCAGAGCCTCCTGAGAACCAAAGGGACTAGACAGGACCTGGTATCTCTAGGACACCAGTGTCAGACTCCAGATTTCCTTGCTCTGGAGGCCAAAACTCTGCTTAGTAAGAATATACAATTTCCATCCCACCCATTTTGCTGTCTGGCTCTCCTTAAGATGAGATTGGACAGATGCTTAGGAGAACTCCAGGATGCCTGTGCCCCTGGACTTAAGTTCATAAGTTACCACGTCATTCTGCCTCCTGGGCTCTTTCAGTGTGTAGCCACAAACTTGTATTCCATTCTAGAAACGTGGATCCCACTGGTAGGCTACCATAGGGGAGAGCTGGGCACAGAGAGCGAGTCTTGATTCATGGGCGGTTTCATTTCATAGAATGGAATTGCATAGGGTGGTTTGGAGGAAAGCTTCCTGCAGAGATGTTTCTGATGGTTTTGTTGTTGTTCTGTTATTTTTTTTTAATGTTCTGTGATCCCATGGGAAGATGATATCATCTTCCTTTTTGTTGGACTCAAGACATGCTTGGTCAGTGCCTGTCTCCATACTAGAGCCGCTTTGAAGACCCTCTTCTCAGAGGGGTCACCAATGGAGGAGTTAGAGAAAGGACTATAGGAGCTGAAGGGGTTTGCAACCTTACAAGAAGAACAATATCAATCAACCAGAATCCCAAAGCTCCCAGGGACTAAGCCACCAACCTAGGGGTACACATGGCACTAGTTGCATATGTAGCAGAGGACAGCCTTGTCAGTCATCAATGGGAGGAGAGTTCCTTGGTCCTATGAAGGCTCGATAGATGCCCCAGTGTAGAGACATCGAGAACAGGAGGTGGGAGTGGGGTGGGTGGAGGAACACCCTCATAAAAGTAGGGGGAGAGAGGTTGGGATAGGGGCTATCTGGGAGGGGGAACTAGGAAAGAGGATAACATTTGAAATGTAAATAAAGAATATATCCAATTTAAAAAAAAAAAAGAAAGTCTTTCTCAGCAAGGTATGACACCAGTGTCACATTTTGTTTATTTGTTTATTATTTACAAAACCATTCGTTTTAAATGAAAATTGCTTTGCTGGAGTCTATGGAAATAATACAGGCAGGCGTGTCCAACCTACAGGCCACATATGTGGCACAACAGATTTGTAGTAGGCTAACATCATGTTGCAACATCAAGAGGTGGGCTACTCGGATGGACTCTTAACTGAGATTCTGACAGTCTGGACAACAACGTCGACATCGCTTTTATTGGGTATATATGGATGTGTCTAAAAACCATATGCATCTGTTGGTGTGTAACACCTTCATCTGTTACTGCTCTTCTTGGGGAAGACCCCTCTGGCTTCATCGATGCCCTGCCCCTTTCTGGTTTAACTGCCATAATAAAGCTGGAGTCTGTGTATCCATCCCCTTTACAGCCACGAGCAGTGAGCTCACATCCCTTTCCTTCTTAAACGCACTGGGCTTGGCTCTGGGCTCCTTTCACAGATCTGTTCTCTAGAGGTTGATGGTCTCCTCTCTGCCTGGCCAGCAGGCAGGAGAACTCTGCAATCCAGAGAATTGCCAGCACTACAAAACTATTAAGAAGATCTGTCACCTGTGGCTCTTGAAAGATCTTCCCCTGTGCATGCCTTTCAAGTCTTTGGCTGTATCCAAGGCTGCTGGAAAGATATCTTTCAGTCCCGCAGGGATGAGACTACTGCTTACCCCAGGCTGCCCATCTGAATATAGGCTGGTGGAAAGCAGAAACAAAGACTGTCCCGGACTCGCTGTCCACATTTTCTCCTGTCTTTAAAACATAAACAAAGCACCCCAAACTCTTACTCCCCAATCTACTGGGGTGGGGGCCTATTCAAAACAAACCAGACCCCAGCTTCTCTCATGCTACCCCCCCCCCAATGTCTTCCTCCTCAGCCTTTTGTTGTGTGACTGGCAGACTCAGGCATCAGGAGAAGCCGCATCTTGGAAAGTTTGAAAATCTAATTTGTGCTACTATTGTTAGACAATGGTAACTTCCAGCCACTGAATTGGAACCTGTTAATAGGGCAGCATTAAGGAATCACTGTCGCATTTGAAATCCATTTCTAGGGGGAGTGAGAGTGACATCAGGGACTTTCTCAGAGGGTCATTGAAGTCAGTACCATCAGAAAACAAAGTGCTCCATACAGTCAGCTCAAGGGCCTGCCTGCTTCCTTTTAGGCATTTAACAGAAGATTATATAAGGTCCAATAATTCAATTAATTAAGAGCAAAATGAAGATGGTGACTTTATATTTCTTTGGTCGGTAAAAACTTCTAGCATTCTCATAACCTCTTTTATTCGCTGTGAATTCTAGTAGAAAAATCCTTTTAATACAGTATTTTGTTAGCGGGGGATATGCTGGGACGCCACAGTATCGGCCCACAGATCACTGCTCACATCCTAAAGATGTTGAAAATTTTAAATGAAATCAATACTGGCCTATTCATGTCAACAGCACTATCCCTGGCAATGTAAAAATACAGAGAGAAATTGCAACCCAAGCGACTTATCCCACACTCTTTTCATTACAGGTCGTCAATTAAATTATTTCTATAATATTGTATCCATCCACAGAACGTTGTGCCGGATCCACACGCATTACTTCAGCTACATAGAATCCCTGTAAAAATGAATGAGGACTGAAGAGAGAACTTAAGAGATCCAGTAGAGAGGTAAGACATTTGCAAACAGCAATAAACCTAGTCACTCACCGGCCAAAATTACCCCCCCCCTCCATGATGCCTTTATTTTCATTTTAAAAATAGCAACATCTTCGGTCTCATGGCTCCAGATTATTCCAGGAAGGAACAATCTGAGAGGCTTCTCGTACCTGTTCACCATCAGGATTTGAGGCAACCTTGGGTGTTTGGGTTGACCTCTCAGGAATGGACCACACAGATGCGCTCTGCCTTCGGAGAAGCTAGATGGGTCCCTCTTACCCAGGATTCGGTAGCAGCAGCCCAATCACAGGAAGCCCATTCACAGTCAGACTCCGGTCTGCACTGATGACACCCCAGGAGGTTCTGCAGTCCCAATCGCCCCTGGCACTAAACAGAGGCAGCCAGTAGACTGTGCTGAGACCCAGCCTGAATCAGCCATCCAGCTATGAAGCAACTCGGCAGGAGAATAAACTGGTTGAATCAATAATTTCAATCACTGCCTATCCTGGAGAGGAACCAAGGAGGATGGAAGAGGGTGGGGGAGGGAAACACCCATGAGCAGATACACTGGGGCTGAGCTCAGCCCGAGAAGAAACAGAGAGAGAGCAGGCGAAGGAGATGAGTGTCCAAGTTCACTAAGGGCCCAGAAATTGTCCTCACCTAGAAGTGATGTGCAATCCTCCTGCCTCCTCACAGACACCTCTTCCTTCAGCCACCAGAGCAGAGGAGGGTGATGTCAACTGGCTGAGAAATGCCTCACAAAACCTGCTGTTCTAGATCCCTGAATGGGTCCCCATTGGCCACAAGCCATGGAGTCCAGGGTGCAGGCTTCACAGGACACTTCCTCAGGACGCTTTGTGGCCACACCCACATACCTGTGTCAAGACACATTGTTGTCATTCTATTCTATCCGCTTAAATTAAGGAGGGTTGAGTCAGATTCTTCCAGAATGACCTTGCAAGGTTGGAGAGACCAGCATCACTGTCTGCCTGCCCCCAGCACGACTTTCTGCAGTGGAATCTGGAATTGCTGGGCTGGCCTCCATTTATGAGAGTAGATATCTAGTGGACACTTACCATAGAAGACCTTGGTTAATCTTCTTGGGAACCTTGTGAGGCATCGTTATTTATGGTCCCATATTACAGATGGGAACACTGAGGTACAGAGAGTAGCCTCACAAGTCACCAAGCCAGCTCCTAGAACCATCAGAACAAAAATCTGAGTGCTCGGGCCCCAAATTCAGATTTTTTCACACAGTACTCTGTTCCTCACCTTCTCTGTTTCTTAATGAAGGAGTATAGAAATATCTTCTAAGGCAGGTGGCTTTCAGTCACCAACCATATATCCAGCAGTCATCTCAGTGATGGTTAAGAAGCACAGGGCTCTCAGGATAGCCCCAGACTACATCCATCTTCTCTGTCTTATTCTTGCACATAGTCACCCAACATCATCACCAATGTAGTCACCAACATCATCACCTCCCACACTTTATCTAGATCGCAGGTCAAAGAGGTTAAATTCTAGCTTCAGATCTGTTCCGGTCTTGTCCTTGGCCTGAATAATAAGCCAGAATTTCTAGGTTCTAGTTCATGCCATTGAAAACAGATTTGGAAGAGGGACAAATCTCCATCCACCATCCTTCCAATGATGACAGAAAGTGTCTGGTTCATCTGCATGAAAAAAAATCATAACTTAGAAGTTTGTAAACAACCAAAATTAGTTCTCGTGGTTCTAGTGGCATCGAAGTCCAGGATCAAGGTGGTTTTAGCTGTGTCTTCACACAGTAGAATTAAGAAGGCAGCTCTCTGGGGTCTGTTTTATAAGGGTGCTAATTGATACCCATGGGTTCCACTCTTGTGACCTAGCCACCTGCCAAAGGACCCACCTTCTGGCAGCATCACTTTGATGGGTTGATTTTCAATGTGTTCATTTTGGAAAGACACAAACTTCTAGCTCATAGCAGAGAGCTACTCCAGTCATTCACAGGACCTAGGATCCACACCCTACTCAGAGGCTTCTTCAGACATGCTGTGATCAACTGAATCTCACTGAGGAAAGACAGCTCAGTTAGGAAGACCCCCGTGCCCCCAGGGTCTGAGCAACAAATAGTCTGGTGTGGCTTTAGTGGGAATAGTTCTCTATCTTCCTGAGAGACCTCGGAACATGCAGCACGCTTTTTCAAAGTGGAGCCAACAATACTAAATGCATGGCTTTTCAATTCGATTCATTAAAAGATTTTAAGAGCTTGAATGCCTAAGGCCCTGGGCTTCTATCTGGAGACGTGGAGATGAGATATAGTCTTTTACCCTAAGAACTTCAGAACCCTGTGGGGAGACAGACATACTCAAAAGAGACTGTGGCACAAAGAAAGTGGTGATTAAGGCTAAAGAGAGTACACAGAAGACTTTGGAGGCTTACAGGGCAGCTGATCAACAGAAGTAGCTGATCTACAGAAGGGGTTTGCAGAAAGGAAGACTTAGCTGGGTTTTGAGACTGAGATGTAAAGGTACATTCTCTCTCAGAGTGCCTCCTAAAACAGCTAACCACCTTTGACATGCATCCTGCCAGAATCATCATGGCACCACGAGGAGGGAATTTGTGCCACTCACAGACAGCACAGAAAGGAACCAGGCCTGTCTGCCCCTAGAGACCCAAAGCCTTCCCTCTACACTCCAGGAGAACGAAGATAGCAAAGTGAGGTCAGAGAAAAGAAACTCAAGCTGAAGCTCCCTTCTGAGCTTTGGGGTCATGCAGGGAGATGGGAGACACCGAGAACATGGGGCAGTGTCAGCTGGGGCTATGAAAAGGAATTCTGCAGCCCGCCACATTGACATGCGTTTGGTACAGCCACTCACAGGGCCCTGAACCTTTGGTAGGCAGTGCGACCTTTCCATGCTTCTGTTTTCTCACCTATAAAAGGGGGATGATAAATGGCAACCCCCTCGTAGACTTGTTATGAGAATTAATGAGCTAAATAAATAGTAATAAATATATACTAGCGGGGAACCAAGCTGGAGGAGCAGTCAATATGGTGTTCGCTTGTAATTATCATGGAGAGTGGCACTGGCGACTCTGACTTGGAGCAGGCATTCTGGAGCCCAGAGACCTGGCTGAAGCCACGTGGAAGCTTTGTGACCTTGGTCAGTTACATCATGTTGCAAACCTCAGTTTCTCCGCCTATAAAACAGGGACCACAGTGGTCACCCCACAGGGTTGCTATAGACCTCAATGACACACTGTTTCCAGAGACAGGCAGTCTGGCTCCGCGTGTGAAGCGGTTTTTCTAAACGGTAATCTCGCTTCGGCTCTCTGGTTATAGGCTAAAAAGTTTCTTAGCGATCAGTTGTGCGAAGGTCCTCATGGGAAATTCAATAAAAAGTTAGCAAAGAACTGTAAATTCTTAATTGTAGGGGATTAATAAGGCTTTATTATGGTAAATTTACCTCACACATGATTTAATAGGTCAAAACTACATTTTGTAATTAAAAACCTAAGAAATCATGCACACTGAGGCTTATAACACACAGATTTAGTCTGAAATAACTAACTCAGGAAGCCATAAAAACGAAGCAGTGTATATAAATCACTGCTTGGAGGAGACAAGGTTTCGGGAGGCAGGTAGATCTACTCAGAGTTTATACCAGGCCCCCCTCAATATAGCTCCTAAATCCTTTAACTTCTGAGCTGTTCCACCAGCCCAGGTTTACAGACATGGGGATTCAAGATACAAGAGAACCAGACAGTGGAATAGTGGTCTTGCTACCGCTGACTTGGTTTTCAATTCAGTGTCCGGGCCTCCTGCATCCCTACAGTTCCTTGAGGAAAGCCTTCCAACTGGATGGCAACCTCACAGGCCTTTCTTAGAACTGACAGCTCTGGCATTAGAGTTAGTGGTCATTTTGGCCACCGTGGTAAGAAAGTTGAAGTAGTAGTGAAGTTCTAGAAGGTTCTCAAGGTAGCCGTAGGACTGTCTTAGTTAGGGTTTTACTGCTGTGAACAGAAGCCATGACCAAGGCAAGTCTTACAGGGAAAACATTTAATTGGGACTGCCTTACAGGTTCAGAGGTTCATTCCATTATCATCAAGGCAGGAATATGGTAGCATCCAGGCAGGCAGGTGCAGGCTGAGCTGAGAGTTCTACATCTTCATCTGAAGGCTGCTAGGAGAAGACTGGCTTCCAGGCAGCTAGGATGAGGGTCTTAAAACCTACACCCACAGTACCACGCCTACTCCAACAAGGCCACACCTCTTAATTGTGCTATTCCCTGTGCTAAGCATATTCAAACCACCACTAGCATGTTTCCAACAAAAGATGGCATTGTGTGGTGGTTTCACAGACAGACAGACAGACAGACAGACAGATCTGAGGTGGAGGATGATTCCATTGCTTTCAGTAGACAGATTCCCCCGCCCCCTCAGAGTTTTGTGACTCACATACAAAAGTTTCTTATTTTGTGAAATAAAAAAACATGTCGCTATGCCACTATCTCTTACGATGTTGTGAGGGAGTCACATAACAATATAAAACATTGTTCTTGACACAGTGAGCACTATGGATTGCTGGCGATTATTTCTTTTAGGTGAACATTGAGGAGAAAGGGAGACATGACAGGAAGTTTAGTAGTTCCCATTCTTGCCTTGTCCTGAGTCACAGAGTTATTTTTTCTTCTTAAGGGAATGCACCATTCTGAGTTGGGAGATTAAAAAAAAAAGCAATAATTTTAGAGTTTTATAAACTATTTAATGAGTTTTGCTCTTTGGCATAAAAGGTTGAACTTTTACATAATATGTACCTGACATTTCAGTGAAAAGCAAATTGGATAAGTTTGGTTTGAAGTTATCTTTGGAAAGAAAACCAGAGAGCAAAGGGTTAATCGGCTGGACCACTTACCTGGTCAGACATGTAACCAGTTGACTTTATCATTGTTTTAAATCAGATTTAGAAGTGTGTGTGTGTGTGTGTGTGTGTGTGTGTGTGTATACATGTATATATTTATATATCTGCTTCTAAACCAAAGAACTCCAAGTTCTTTGTTTATACAAAATGTTGACTTGTGAGCAAAAAGAGAAATCCCCCCATGTTGTATCTGCTCTGAGATCACAAGTCCATGGACTTGTGCCATCCCTGGTTTGCAGCTCTGGGACCAGCCATGTCTGGTGCCTGAGGGAAAAATAAGTCTGCATTTGTCTTACAAGACTTCCAGCTGAGCTGTCATCCAGTGTCATTCAGTAGGCCTTGCTGCCCATCCCCCTTCACCGCTGGCCCCTGCTGCCTGGTCCCCTCGTGGACACACTGATTCAGGGTCTCACAGTGGTCTTTCACTGATCCATTTTCCCTAAGCTGGGACCCTGACTGCCCAGGGAAGGGTCGCCGTGTTGTTGACTCCAGGTCCTGTTTTCTTAGGGGAGGGATCTTGGTGTGTCTTCTCCACCTTCAGTCTGCTTACCCAGCAGTGTGAGGCAAGATGTCCACCAACTAACCATTAGAATTCCTGTTTCCATCTCGGATATATGTGACCTGTGGTGCATTCTGGGAGTTGCTTATGTGAGGCTGGCAACACCACTCTAGTCACAGCCTCAGTTTCGGAGTCTACCAGCCAGGGTTTAAGGAACTCCCATTAATAATAAGCTGAACATGGAGAGAGGGCAGTGAACAGCAAGGATTTGGAGAGCAGACCGTAGCTTCCTACAGCAGTGTCCTGGCTGAATGCTGACCTTGTGTGTTTTTCCTCATGAAGAATGGGGACATGTTTTCAATAAAAACACCGGAAGGGAAGGGTCATCATTAGAACCACGACGAGATGGTCCATGTGCCACACAGGTGTCTCGTCCAGAGGTGACGCAACGCAGTTTTCAGGTCACCTCAGTGGCCCATCCCACCTCATCTGGGAACACAAGCCCAATCCTGGCCTTGAACACTCATTTGGTGCCTGGTCTGAAATCAGGCTATTCTTTGAGCATTGCTGTAATTATGTCGGTCAAGGCCTGAGTTCTTGACAAAGAAAACATTCCTCTTACTCAACCTGAGTAATCCTTAATGAGTCCTTGTATCTTGTGATAAATTTCATAATTATTCAGCCCTACCACTAACACCGAAATTCATCAGTCAAAGCAAATTAGCCGGGATTCATTAGAATAAGACATCTAGTAGGCACATGTACTTTATTGGCCTCTTACAGCAATAGTTTTAATTAGGTACATATTTCACAGCTCTCCAGCTACTCCAGTGAAGGGTTGCCTTTATCCCTTTTATTTACAGTAACAAGCTATCAAACACACACCACCATAATTAAACTTGGATATAAAAAAAAACTTGTTTTATTAATGGCAGCCTATTCTAGCCTTGAATTTCTGAAACCAGCATTAGACAGATATTTTTTTATTAATTAAATAAATACTATTCAATTAATCTGAAAAGATGGGGTGATGCACTTGAGGGGGCGGGTGGTGAGCTCGAATTAAGAGTGAGGCTTTCTTCTTCCTTCCTTGCAGATCATTTTCTCTATGTCACCTTCAGCAGGGAGAAAAAAAAAATCTCTTCATCAGATATTTTAGTGATGAGAAAAGTGATTAAAATCCAGAACATTTTTAAATTATTAATACGGAATTTAAATGATGTTATAAAAAGGGAAATACGGGAGAAAATGTTACACATTCATGGAATTTTGGCTCATGCATAATAAACAGTTGAAAACACTACTTGTGCTAAGCTACCCAAATGAAAGAAGCCACGCCAAACTCTTTTCTCCGCGGGCAATAGCAGCAATAAACGAGAAAGGGCGCCATCTGCTGGCACTCCTCTTATACGCGTAATTCCCAGCCCTGTCAGACTTGCCAGTTAGTAGGTGGTTTAAAAAGAGTGATATAGAAGGCTGTGGAGACACCTGGCTCCCTGGAACTAGAAAATAGCATCCTGAGTGAGGTAACCCAATTACAAAAGAACGCACACAGTATGCACTCACGGATAAATGGATATTAGCCCAAAATCTCGGAATACCCAAGATACAACTCACAGACTACATGAAGCTCAAGAAGGAAGACCAAAGTGTGGAGACTTTGGCCCTTCTTAGAAGGTGAGCAAAATACTCATGGCTCAAAGCCAACCAATAGACTGAGCACAGGGTACCCAATGGAAGAGTTAGAGAAAGGACCCAAGGAGCTGAAGAGGTTTGCAGCCCCATAGGAGGCACAGCAATATGAACCAACCAGATCCCCCAGAGCTCCCAGGGACTAAACCAACCAAAGAGAACACATGGAGGGACCCATGGCTCCAGCCACATATGTAGCAGAGGATGACCTTTTCAGACATCAATGAGAGGAGAGGCCTTTGGTCCTGAGAAGGCTCGATACCCCAATGTAGGGGAATACCAGGTCAGGAAAGTGGGAGGGGAGGTTGGTAAGCGGGGGGGGGGGGGGGGATAGGGTGTTTCCGGAGGAAAGGGCCATTTGAGATGTAAATAAAGCAAATATCTAATAAAAAAAAAGTGATCTATTTTTGGTTGTGAGCCTAGCCTTTAATGGCTAGGACTGAAGAGGCTGAAGGGGTTTGCAGCCCCATAGGAAGAACAATATCAACCAACCAGACCCCCTGGAGCTCCCAGGGACTAAATCACTAAACAAAGAGAACACATAGAGGGACCCATGGCTCCAGTTGCATATGTAGCAGAGGATGGCCTTGTTGGGCATCAATGGGAGGAGAGGTCCTTGGTCCTGTGAAGGCTCAAAGCCTCAGTGTAGGGGAATGCCAGGGCCGGGAGGCAGGAGTGTGTGGGTGGGTGGGGGAGCACCCTCATAGAAGCAGGGGAGGGGGGATGGGATAGGGAGTTTCCAGAGGGGAAACTGGGAAAGGGAATAACATTTGAAATGTAAATAAAGAAAATACACACCCCTCTCCAAAAAAAAAAAGAGTAATATAGCTACGATGATTGCATCTACTTAGGCAAGGGAGAACTGCAGGGAGGGCGATGTTTTTGCTTCATTTTCAAGCCCTTTCAGGGGTTTCAGGCAAGGCAATGTTGACTGAGGGGAGGGGGTAGCCTTTGCTGCTTTACTCACTGGGAACTGAGCCTTAGTGGAAGTGTCACAGCCAGATCATTAAAAGGCAAATGACACAGGAGCCAAACTGTACGTACCCAGGCGAGGTATTGATGTTACCCAGGGTCTCTGGACCCTAAGGTCCTGGCTTGCTGGATCACAGAGAACCTCAGAACGCAGGGAAGCTCCCGACTCCTTTCCCCTGCAAGGCCACCACTCCTCATGTAATGTCCTCCTCTCACTGTCCCTTCCCACTCCGATCTTAGTTGTTCATTTGTCTGGCGCTTGAGTGTGAAAGTCCTCATGCTTAAGACCCTGTCAGGGGCTCAGGTGAAGTAAATCAAATAACACTTGAACGGAGATGATCTGTATTGGTTAATTAAACCAGTTTGCACATGCCAGCAAACAAAAGGATATGTGCGCCCGCCTTTCAGTGGCATCTCTGAAACATTCAGATCCTAGGCCCATTACCTCAACAGCTGCAAAGGGGTTCTGTCTCTAAGCCTGGCCAGCCAAACCTGTCTTTCTGGGGTTGCCAGAGTTACAACTTGGATGTCCACATTTCTAGAGAGCACAGTGAGGGCCCTTCTTACTAGTTATATTTGTGTAGTAAAATACGGAACTAGATCATTTTAAGGGTTCCCTTAATGCGGTTACATTTCCTTTGGTTTGTTTTTGTTTTTGAGACAGTCTTACTATATAGTTCTAGCTGTTCTGGAAGTCACTATGTAAACCAGGCTGGACTTGAAATCATGGGGATCTGCCTGCTTCTTCTGCCTCTGCCTACAAGTACTGGGATTAAAGGTGTGCATCCACAACTGACCATGGTTATATTTCTTATATACCAAGCACCAGATATTTCCAGAATTTATATTAAAAATTAATCTGTATTTCATAGACTATCAATTAGAGATAATTAGGAATAAAATGATATTAACTAAACTTGAGTAAACATGTTGCCTCAGCCTTTTCTGTGAGGTAAGCCTCAAAAAGCATCTTCCAATCTCACTGCTGAGAGAAGAGCTTGTTTCAACTACAGTAGAGAGTGGACAGGAGCTTGGCTTACAAGAGGGAGGAATTCAGGGGAGGGTGATTCTTGTGAATGGAAAGGTTCTCATAGGGCTTGCTATTTTAGTGTGTGTGTGTGTGTGTGTGTGTGTGTGTGTGTGTGTGTGTGTGTGTGTGTGTACATATGTCTTTGCAGGTGTATGTAGTGTTCCTAAGTTACCAGGTTACTCAGTGTACTCCACATACTATGTGGGGGACATGTATACAATGAATTTCCCTCCAGTTTGGTTTCTTCAGAACATATATTGTCATGAAAAATAGTAAGCCCCCGAGCTGAGGAGATGACTCAGTGATTACAGTACTTCAGATCTATGTGTTAGGATCAGAGTTTGGATCCTCAGAAACCCACATGAGCAACTGTTAGAATTCTAGCCTCAGGCAGAGATGTGGAATCCCTAGAGCAAGCTGACTAGCAAGGCTAGCTGCACCTGTGAACTCTGAGTGTGACTAGCAAGGCTAGCTGTATCTGTGAACTCTGAGAGTGACTAGCAAGACGAGCTTTATCTGTGAACTCTGAGTTTGACTAGCAAGACTAACTATATCTGTGAACTCTGAGTTTGACTAGCAAGACTATATCTGTGAACCCTTAAGTTTGATGGGGAGACTCTGCCTGAGTGAACAGGGTAGAAGAGCAATGAAGAATGATTCCCAACAACAACTTAGGGTCACTACATGTACTTGCAGATACATGTGTACACACACACACACCCCACACACACACCCACAGTAGCAATCCCTATGAGAACCTTTCTATTCACAAGAATCACCCTCCCCTGAAGTCCTCCCTCTTGTAAGCGAAGCTCCTTTCCACTCTATAGTTTCCCTACAGTGGCTTTGTCTTCTTGAATAGCTGTCTGCCTTAAATATGATTTTTCTTCACAGAACCACAGTGTGGCAAGCACTGGCTCTGTCCCCAGTGGTTAAGTATCACCCATCCTTGTGGAGTCAGGGATCCCTCATCCCTGGGAGCTACAGACTGGTGCTTCTCCCTTCCCTCAGCATGGTCCCCGAATCCTTCTGTCTGCAAACTTCTTCCTGTTCACTCCTCATTCCATCTTTTAGATCAGTGGTTACAGGAACAAGGGAGGAGACATAAGTACCATTCAGAAGCTAGGTGTGGGGGCATGTTCCTGCAGTCCTAGCACTTGGGAGGCAAAGACAGGAGGATCGGTAGTTCAAGGCCAGTCTTGGCTACAAAATGAATTCAAAGCCAGCTGAGGCTTAATGATTCTAGGCACTTGAAGGTCATCTTCCTCTCTTCAGCCTCAGAATAATAGACAGAAGTGGTCAGTGGCCAGCATTGATAGAGAGAACGTGGGCAGGGAAGAGCCTGGCCGGTTCCAGACCTAGGGATTCGTCAGTACTTCCTGGTATCCCATCACAATCCTACAATGACGAGATACTATCTGCCCTTTATAGACTGCAAGGGCAAGTCTCGCCTTGTGCAGAATCACACTAGCATCATGGGTGGAGGTGGGAGCTGATAGGAAGTTCTTACTTTTTTCAAGGCAGCACACAAAGCCCTTCCTCCAAAGCTTCCAAGAACCATTTCTATCACAGAACCCACTTAGCCTGCTTCTCCACTCTTGGGTAGATTCCCTTTTCCTCACATTCCCAGAGTTCCAAGCTCAGTCTCTGTGCTCTCTCCCTGGACACTGGACTCTCTCACTGGGATGTCTAATCCACCCCGTTGCTCTGAAAGGCCAGCAGGCCCTCTCAGACCACGGCTTTGACCTTTCACATGACAGAATTCATCAGCTCACGTTTCTCCTGTGCCTATTTGCTCTTGGGCAAGCCCATCAACTTAACATGCTCAGAGTAGTCTGTCTCACCACTGAACTAGGCCTCCCTGCATAGTACCAGTTTATTCAATGACACCGCTGTCCACTCACTGCAGGTCATAAAGATGCTGACCTCCTCCTGTTGCTTCTCGAGTCCCCATCACAACCAGCCACCCAGTTGTGATCACCCTTGTTCTAGTAAACACCAGATCTCATGCCCTTCTCTCTGACATAGTCCCATCTCCTTCTGCCTATTGTAGTAGATTCCCAATTAAATCTTTGGCTCTAGACTTAACATCTGACATCTTCCCTTCACAGACTCATCAAAGAAATAATTTTAAAAAGTAAATCTTTATGTATCTGTATGCTCCCGAGCTGTGGTTATTACGGTCAGAAACCAGTGCCAAATTGATTTATGCAAAATAGAAAAGTCATTGGTTTTCATAACCCGGAGTAGAAAGTCAAATGCTCAGAAGACGAAGGTGTAGTGTGCCTGTCTTCTGTGCTCAGCTCAGTCATCCTCTGAGACGCCTGCTGAGTTTTTCTCAAGATGGCCTTCTTTGTACTGGCCAGATGGCCACCATCAGTTCCATGTATGCATGACTGAAGCTGAGAAACTTCCATGTGAAGTTTCAGGGCGAAGTAGCCTGGCACCTGGGATGTGGTACCTTTCGGCTCACCTGTTTCCTGCCATCTTCATGACCCTGGCAATAAACACTCTGCAGGCCCCTCACCTATAACATCACCAAAGTCAAGTAAATCAAAAGGACAAGAGCAGGAGGATTTCCTGAAGAAATCTCGGGCTCTTTGGATATCACAAATCTTCTGCTTAAGTCTTCAAACATAACTGTTATTCCCAAACCAAGAAAATAGCAGATTTTAGCAAGGAGTAGAGAAACCAGAAGACTTCTGCCTTGCTGATGGAAATCTAGAATGATATCAACACTGGGGAAGACTATAAGCTGGCTTCAAAAAGGTAAAGACTTGGGGCAGGAGACATAGCTCAGAGGATGAGTGTATTCCACTCTCACAGACCTGAGTTTGGTTCCCAACACCCATGTCAGACACTTTACAACTGCCTGTAATTCCAGCTACAGGGGGATTAGACATTCCCTTTAGACCTCTGTGGGTCCCTGCACACACACACACACACACACACACTTTAAAATAAATAATACACTTCTCATGTGATATAACAATCCTGCTTCTGAGTAGATGCCCCCAAAGACTGAATATTAAAAACCCAGAAAGATATTATCACCAATATCAATAGCAGCACTGCTCACAAATTTAAAGATAGAGAAGTAACCCAATGTCTACCACAGGATGGATGGATAAAAACTCTGTGGTGCACAAGTACAATGCAATATCATTCATTCCTAAGAAGAAATGAAGCTTGATACATGGTCTGACATCCTCAAACCTAGAAAGCATCCCAGGTGAAGCAAGCCTAAGATGAGTCCACTTGTGAGAAACAAAGTTGAATAAAGGCTATCGGGGCCTGGAGGGATGAAAGGTGATTGTCTATGCAGCCTCCACGTAGGATAATGGAAATGTCCTGAAGACCGTTAGTAGCAGGCAGAGGACAACATTGAAGGCATATTTAAATGGCAATGAATCACACACTTGCAAAGGGTTAAGATAGCAAATATGGTCAACATACTTTATCCCAATGTAGGAAAGGTGCCACAATTCCCTGCCATTTTTTGGGTGGTGAAGTCTGAGCCCTGCACACACTATGCAAAGTCCCTCTCAGAGCATTCTGCTATCTCTCCAACTTTGTCCACCCTCCCTACTGGTAAATAATTAATAATAATAATAATAATAATAATAATAATAATAATTACTTTCCTCATTGCTGCCACAAGATGTCTGACAAAAGGGAAACATAAGGAAGGAAATGCTTATTTCAGCTCACACGTCCAAGGGATGCAGTCCTTCATTCAGGGAAGGCAGGTGTGGTGGCAGGAAGTGAGGCACTTGGTCATGTTCCATGCAGAACCAAGATGCAGAGAACATGGGAAGCTGATAGTCGGGTACATTTCTTCTTTCTGTGCAGTCTGGAACTCCTGCTTAGGGACTTGAGTCAAGCCCATTCAGGCGAGTCTTCCCACCTCAGTCACCCTCACAGATGTACCCAGAGATTTGTTTCCAACATGATTCCGTATACTGTCACAATGGCAGTCAATATAAACCATCACACTTCGTCACACAAGAAGGCCAAGTTGATAAGAACGGAAGTGTCTGTGGCATCCTGGATGGTAGCTGCTAACTATCTATATATGGCCACTGACACTTGAAATGCAGTTAGTGTGACTAAGAGATGGAATTTTAAACCTTAATTGAGTTAAATTTAAATAGCCATGTATATTTGCTAACTATCCCATTGGACAGCACAGAATTTCATCAAGTTAATTCTCAGCCCCGTATCCTTGATAATTCTTCTTTATCTTCAGTGTGCCTCTGACACCAAGCACACTCCTGTCATTTCCAACCCTCAGCTAAACGTGGAGGCCACTGTGAAGATGAGGCAGGGGGACACTTCTGATGCTCAATTTAACAGTAACCTTCCCATTCTGGTTTTCTTTTGAGTTCCTTCAATTCTGTGCTCAGCGCTGCAGATGTGAAAACAGACTGTGTTTTTGCTGAAGGGCTCACAATCATTCTTTTTTTTTTCTTCCAGAAGCCCTAAATACCCCTATTTTACACATAAGCCAGGTCCTAAATTCCTCTTCCTATAAAGACACCAGTTATATTAGATTAGGGCCACTCTAATGGCTCATTTCATCTTAATTACCTCCTTAAAGACCCTATCTCCAAATATAGCTACGGTCTAAATTCTGGAGATCAGGGCTTCAACGTGTGAGGTTTGACAGGGACACAATTCAGTCCATAATGTCCCACCACTTTAAGAGCACACACACGATCCAACCTTGCTTGAAGTCTATGGAGAGTCTGTGTGTACGAGCTTAAACCCAGGCCAGGGAACGCAAGCCCTCTCTCCCGGAACCATTCCCAGAAAAGTGGCTTCTCCTCTTCCTTCAAAATTGTTCCTTATTGGAAAGTGGATCAAAACACCCATGGCTCACAGCCAACCAATAGAATGAGAATAGGGTCCCCAATGGAGCAGTTAGAGAAAGGACCCAAAGAGCCGAAGAAGTTTGCAGCTCCACAGGAGGAACAACAATATGAACCAACCAGTATCCCCAGAGCTCCCAGGGACTAAACCACCAACCAAAGAGAACACATGGAGGGACCCATGGCTTCAGCTGCATATGTAGCAGAAGATGGCTGTTTCAGAACATCAATGAGAGGAGAGACCATTGGTCTTGTGAAGGCTCGATTCCCCAGAGTAGGGGAATGTAAGTCAGGAAATTGGGGGGGGGTGAGCAGGGAGAGGGATGGGATAGGGGGTTTTTGGTGGGGTAACATGGAAAGGGGTTAACATTTAAAATGTAAATAAAGCAAATATCTAAAAAAAAAAAAAAACAACAGAAGACTTACCCAGTGTAAGGCAGTATGTTGAACATCGAGCAGTTCCTGGGAGGAGGACCTGGTACTGTGACCATGCTCAGCAAAGTAACAGTTGGAAGCTCTCTTCACTTGTAACAATAATAATAACAATAATAACAACAACAATAGTAGTAGTAGTAATAATAATAATAATAATAATTAATAGTCTTAATCAAAGAAAGAAACACTAAAGCTAGGAAGATAAAAACCCTACTAGCCATGATTTCATCTTTATTAATTTAAAAATAATATAATAAAACCCCAATTGTCTCAATGAGCCTCAAGATTAGCCCTCCCCTCCATTGGTTACTTGTTTATTGTTCTCATTTTTTCCTCTCTTGTATCTTTTTACATTGTTACAAGCTTTTAAAGTTTATTCACTGCCAGCATATTTTCTTTAAAAAGCAAACCAAGAGGGCACGGGGCTAAAGGGGTGACTCAGTCAGTAGGATACTTGCCTGACAAGCTTGAGGCCCCGAGTCTCCATCTCCAGTGTCCACACATGGCAGTGTGCACTTGCCATCCCAATGCTGGACAAGCGGAGACAGGCAGGCAGGTTCCTCAGCGTCACTAGGCCAATCAGCTTAGCCAAACCCCTGAACCCGTTCAGTGAAAGAATGGATCTGCCTCTGCAAGGAAGGTAGAGCAGCCAAACAAAACACCAGTAGCCTCTGCCTCTCTGCACACACACATGCACACTCATGCACACACACATGCACACTCATACACATACATATGCACACTCATGCACAAACACTTGCATACTCATGCACACACATGCACATTCATACACATGCACACTCACACACTCATATGCACTCATACACATACACATGCACACTCATGCACATACACACACATTCACACACATGCACTCATACACATACTCATGCACACTCATATACATACACATGCACACTCATGCACACACATACACTAATACACATGCACACTCATACACATGCGCACTCACACACACACATGCATACTTGCAAGAACACACGTATTCTCCCCACACTGTGTTAGATAAAATTAAGTTCCAGGAATAGTAGAAATTCCAAAACTGTGAGACTTAAACAATAAAAGAATTGTCTCCCGCCCAAGTAGCAAACTGCCACATTATCCAGGGTTTCTATGGAGTTCAATAACATCAGGGTCCCAAGCTGTTCCCTTAGTCTATCACTATGGCTGCCACTGGACCAAAGGTGACTGTTCCATCTCCAGCCCCTTGGGGAATGTTAGCAAGCACATGGTGGGGAGTTGCACAGACCCCCTCTGCTTCCATCCCAGTGGTCAGACTTTAATTGTATGGTCCTATTTAGCTTCAGGGAATCTGGAAAATGTACTCTTCTTCATGTCAGTTGTATGACATCTAATGCTTAGAGGACTTTACAGTGGAAGGAAGGAGTAGCACTCTAGATCACAACCCAACGTATAGCACAGTGAACCCACAAGACACAGATAAACGATTGAACAAGTAAATAAATGAGAGAGGACAGCCAGCTCTCCTATCATCTTCCAATACCTTGCAGAGCTACTTCATTCTTAAGGGGACAGGCATAATTCCTCATTCTATAAACATGGCTTACACGCAGAGACTTCCTTCCTAAGAGACCAGTATGGAAAGGTGGAGAAATCAAGCAAATCTGCCTCAAGCCAGGAAATAAAGGTTAGAAGCGCAGTTCGTGTAGTATCTTGAACCCTGCAATGGCACATTGAGAGTAGTGTTTAACCCCAGAGGTCTTTTCCCCAAACCACACAACTTCAGTCTAATCGTGACCAAAACACCATTCAAATCTCAGATGAGGAATATGTATAAAATATTTGACTAGTACTACCCGAGACAGCCAAGATCACTGAAAGCAAGGAAAATGAGAAAAGTGAACATGGGAGATGTAACAAATATTCATGAAATCTGGTCTCCAGAATAGAATCCTATAGATACACACACACACACACACACACACACACACACACACACACACAGTGATACATATATACCATATACTCAAGAACATACACCACATACAAGCAGCCTGGGTTACATTAGATCGATCTATCTATCTATCTATCTATCTATCTATCTATCTATCTATCTATCTATCTATCTATCTATCTATCTACCTACCTACCTACCTACCTACCTACCTACCTACCTATCTATCTATCTATCTATCTATCTATCTATCTATCTATCTATCTATCTATCTATCTATCTATCTGTCTATCTAGCATCTATTTATCTATGTGTAAATAATTGTGTTGTTTTCTTTTTCAAGACAGGGTTTCTCTGTGTAGCCCTGGCTGTCCTGCAACTCACTCTGTAGACCAGACTGTCCTCCAACTCAGAGATCTATCTGCCCCTGCTTCCAGAGTGTTGGAATTTAAGGCATTTTTTTTTACCACTATAGCCAACAATATAAATTATTTTTTTAAGGAAAATTACATACTGAATGATAACTGGCAGCCTCTACCTAGGAACCACTTTTGCTCTTTGTAGCTTAAAATCCAAGAGATATTTCTGTTACAAAGGATCTTTGAGTCCATTTGACTCATCCTCTGAAGTGAGAGGAAGACAGTGTAGAGAACTCCTAAGAAAGGATTGCCTGATCTCACACACCAGCTGCTAAATAGACCGGAAGCCGGGTGAATGACAAGGGACCATGTGTTCTCTGCATTCCACAAGGCTTCCCTTGTTCTCTAAATTCAAAGTGCAGAAATGTCACTACCCTCCTGGAGGACAGACCTCAACATGGCAGACAGCATGGAATTATGATCTGTCTCAGTGATGGGCAGTGACCCCTTCTCTTGGAGTAATAATTTCAAAGAGGAGATGGTGCTAATTGCCTTGTAACAAGGACTAACTCGAGGCACAAAACCTATACAAATATCTCACACTTTCAGTGTGTAACAGACCAACAGGGCCTTCTGACATGTGGAAACCCTGTGATCCAGTCCAACAGAGTGGACCCAGACATTGCTTTCTGTCTATTCAACAGTATGTATCCAGCATTACATATCTTTAAAATTGGAATACAGAATTGGTCATGACACATTTGCATTTCCTAATTAATTGCTGAAGCCCGTCGTTAGTAGGAAATTCCAGTGTCTCTCATACCTTTCTCCCTGAGCAACCGTTTGAGAATTCTAGATTTTCACACAGCCAGTAAATGTGTACACAGTTAGGAACTACAGAAGCCTGTTCAGTCCTCTATTCCTCAATTTCTCATGTCACAACACAGTATGGTATATGGGAAACTACACCAGAGCATGCTCGGGGAAACGGCTTCTCTGGGGACAGAGTCACGGCAGGTATAGATCTTGAACAGGCTGGCCAGATTTCTCTCTGGGAGGGTAGCAACAGGTCTCCAGGACTTCCCTGACCTCAAGTGCAGGACCCGAGTCCCAGATATTTCTGCTTGTATAACCCAACCCCTAAGCACTGTTGTGGTCTTGGTTTTTCCTATCTGTGTCTAATACCTCCCATCACAGGGGCAAACAAATACCTCTCACATAAGAAGAGGATACCCAGTGTTCGTGGTTTAAGAAAAGCAGAAAACAACTGAACTTCAAAGGCAGACAGATCCCTGGGAGGGAACAGAGAGAGTGTTTCTGAGCCCCTGAGGTACCTCACCAGAACCAAGGCTGCTTCTGTTCTCCGACACTGAGATTATATCATGCACAAGAGAAACACTTGAGATGGAGTGAGACCGTGAATCTGGGCCATTCTTCTCTGAAAGACTCTGTTCTCTCCCACTCACTGACTGCCTTTACATGGTGGGAAACAAAACGTTTTGTTTCCCCCAAAAGGCTCCCAATTCCAGCATTCAGGGATTGCCACTGTCAAGAGATGGACAATCTCCCCTGGGTTCCAATTTAGAAAACCTTAGAGGATTATTCTGATTGGCCTGGTTTGAAGTCATTGTCCACTCTCAGACCAACCCTTGGGGAGATAAAGTCATGTTGCCCAGAAGAACGCAGGAGCATCTTAGTTGGTGCCAGCTTTGGTGAAGAGGGCACCGTGAACCAAGAACCAACCCTGAACACCAGGAATGGAAGATGTCAGCGCACTCGCACTCTCTTGCTGATTTCTGTCATTCTAAACAAGCTCTAAAGCTCTGGGTCGGATGAGCTAAAACTGTGAGCACAGAGATTCCATAGTGGTTCTTCTAGTCACCAAAGAATTACATGGAGCAATAAACACAGACTTCTTACATATATCTAGCTTCTTGCTAAGCACTGAAGGAAAGGTGGGATTTGGAGAGAGGATTCAACGCTTGCCCTCGGGAAGCTTGGTCACTGTTGGGTCTCTTCAGATATAGGTGGATCCTGGAGATCATCTAGTCCCAACAAATTCCTGGGAGGTTATACCCAGAGAGCTTGGCTGTTGGAGAGGATGGGCCAGGCTCTGAGCTCCGCTCTCCTTCTGGAATATCATTTGCCAAATCTGTTCTGCTCATAGGCACGTTACATAAAACGGTGTTTGGAAAACAAGATATAAAAAGTAAAGGGCACAAGTTAACTGCCGATACATGTTAGCTCCCTCGATTTACTCCTGAGGACTCCAGCCAGGGCCCAGGAGATCAGACCAGCATGTAAGCCCCACAACTAAGCAAAGATCTGGTTGCTAAGGCAAGCAGCCCCTCTCCTCAGCTCCGGAGCCCAGGCCTCTGCTCTGCTGGCATCTCTTGCATAAATCAGTCACCACAACCAAGAGGGCTGCTGTGGTCATTCGGAGAAGATGGCTCCCCCTTTGGGGTCATTCCTTAATAACCCAGGTAGACTGGGGAAAGAGAAGGGAGGGAAGAGAGGAGGGCAGGGCACAGCCAGCAGACCCGGGCAAGTCATGGATTAGAATGACTAAGTAACGCTCCACAGCAAAGCGACTGGAAAGCAAGGGAACCTGGGATTGAGGTGGAGCACACGCTTCCGCAGCCCGCACTCCTTCTCCAGTACACACCATCCTTCACTGACCCCCTAGGAAAAAGCAAATTCCCTTTCAGGCTTCTTCCAAAGAGGCTATTTTTGACTTAAGGCAAAAATCCTGTCTTTTTTCTTTTTCTCACTTTTTAGGCACAGTCTTATATTGTTCAGACCAGCCAAGGATGACTTTTGAGCTTCAAGTCCTCCTGCCTCTACCTCCCGAGGGCTAGAGTTACAGACGCCTCCTACCATGCCCCATCTATACGGAGCTAGGACTAAGCCCAGGGCCTTGGGAATATTACATAAGTATTCTATAAGCTGAGCCTTGTCCCAGCCCTCGGCACATGATGTTTTTGGTTTGGTTTAGTTTTTTGTTTCATTTTGTTTTGTTTGCTTGTTTGGTTGGTTTTGGTTTTTTTTTTTCTGGGTTTTGTGGGTTTGGTTGCTGTTGTTGTAGTTGTTATTGTTGTTTTTATTCTTCCCAGGAAGAGGCTATGATACAGTGGTGAGAGAGATGGATGAGAGACAGTCCCTGGCAGCTAGTAGGTGCTCAGTAAACACAAATAGTGGACGCACAAAGCATGAGTCACTAGGACACAGTCTCTTGTGCCTTTCTTCTGAATGTTCAAGAAGACATGCAAGTTAAAGATCATAGAGTTTATAGCAGTATCTCATGGGCTGTAAATCTCAGCAGGGCAGTCTTAAAAATCACCACTGCCTACTGGAAACCCATTAAACTCCATTCATAGTCCAGAAACCAGGGAGAAAAAAAAAATCCTGCTGCCCCTGCCTATGGCTTCTCCTCTGTTTGTCTTAACATTTCTTCTAACTTTGTTCCAGAAAAAAAAATCTCTAGGAAAATGAAATTAAGTTGTTTCCCAGATTTACTTTTCAAAATTAGTCCTGGGCTGGCCTTCAACAAGGCAAACACATTCTGTGCAGTCACGGGAAAGAACAGCACAGCATTCCTGGACCAAGGCTTGGAGCCCACGGATCCAGACAGGTTGAACAGGCTAAGGACAGGGATGTGTGTTTTGTAGCAACTGCTGCCTTCAAGGCTCCTTGTCCAGGGGCAGAGACCTCTCTCGCTTGCCCTCTGGTTGGCCCTTGCTTTTTCCTTCTCTTGGAAGTGGCATATGTTTACTGTCCCTGCTTGTCTGGGCTAGGGAACTGTTTGTTATTCAAAATCACTAAATCAGTCCGGAGACTGTCACCAGAGTGGTACAGCTCCCCATTTAAATGCCCCCCTTCCCAGAGTCTTGAATTGGTGTGGCCTTTTTTGACACAGAAGCTGCCCGCCATGGTGAGTCAGTCCCTTGGGGGCCCTGCTTGCCAAGGACTTGATGGCACAATTTGCCTGGAAATGAAGAAATTCCACTCTAAATCTGCATATTCATCATTCTAGGAAGATAAACACAGTGTGAAACTAACTAAAATATTTAATAGTCAACATTTAATAATTCCCCGATCATATGTGGGGCAAGCTCTCACATGGAGGGCCCTGCATCCATCCATACGAAATTATGCAGGCAGTGGTCAAGAAAGCTCTCTTCCCCTCCCATGATAGATTGTCTTTCATTCAGTGTAGGTTTCAACAGTTGCCCCAGGAGAAAATAACGCCTACTCCATCCTTGCCTTGTAGCCCAGAGGTCGTGGTTAGCAGTCCTGGAATGCCCTGTATCCAAGAGTTTCTTATCTTCCCATCCCTCAAGGATCTTTGCTCTGGTTTCTCTCCCTAAAAACAAACAGCAGCAACAGTAATAAAAAAAAAAGAAATTATGGACAAATAAAACAGCTGCATGAATTTGGATCCTAGTCAGGTAAGGATGCCTTCAGAAGTAAGTCCGCATCTGAAACAAATCCTTAACCTGTGGCTTCAGACCTGAAGACGCAGCTCATTGTCTGCTACAAGGGCCAAGGAGGACATTTTAAGAGACAAGTATCAACAGAAGCTTCTTTCACTGGCGAATGAGTGGATTTCCTTTTTGTCCATTCATTTACTTATTTTGTTTGAGTGGGTAGCTGAGTAGTTGGTTTTCAAGACAGGGTCTTGCTATCCAGGCCAGGCTGACCTTGAACTTGTGATCTTCCTGCCTCCGCCTCCCCCATGCTGAGATGACAAGCCTGTGTTATCACACCCAGTTCACCTAATGTCTTCTTACTTATTTTATTTATCCATAATATGTTTACTTATGTATTATTTTGCAGTACTAAGGTGGGGAGTTGTGGAAACTAGGATCTTGTATCTGTTAGGCAAGTGCTCTAACACTGAATTACATGATATTCCCTTTTTTTTTCTTTACTTTTTTCTTTGAGACAGGGTCTTACTAAGTTGTCCCAGCTGGCCCAGAACCTGTGTGCTCCTTCCACAGAAGACTCATGAGTAACTGGTATTAAAGACCTCTACTACCAGGCCAAACTCCAAGTTTTCTTTCAAAATGTTTTTAAAGGGGATACATTTAAAGGCACTATGGGCTATCTACCTCTGTAGACTCTCTCCATGAATGCCACTTATTTTCCATCACAGAAGAAATTAGCAAAATCTAAACTGATCCCTCTTGCAAAGACATTATTCAGTGGTAACAAGTCCCAATGTGAAGAATCCAGGTTTCCTTCTGTCTAATCATATGGCCATTTTCCCAACTGTTTCACACATGCTAATGGAGTGTGACAAGCAAAACACATTTGGCTCAGTAGAGGGTCCAACATGAAATGGCTCCACAACGACAAGGCTCTAATCATCTCTCCCTAATCTACCACTGCTTTGGGGCGGGGCGTCTTCGCTGTCATGAGTGATTTCAGAGTAGGATGGGGAAGACGTGACAGATTCTTTATCAGCGTCAAAGTCTTTTGTGGTCAAGTCCAGTAACGTTAAAACAAAGCGCCCGGTAGATAGCAGAGATAAGGTGGTGTTTTGGAATTCCCTCCTGGGCAATCTTTTACAGCCTATGAAAAGAAAAATGGAATAAGGGCTAAAATTAAAAGACGGCACAACAGAAGTCTGGGCAGTTCCTGTGTGTGTGTGTGTGTGTGTGTGTGTGAGAGAGAGAGAGAGAGAGAGAGAGAGAGAGAGAGAGAGAGAGAGAGAGAGAGAGAGATTCAGGCAATGTGAATGACATGGGGGGAGTGCACAGCAATTGCTCTTGCATTCATGTTAAAATAGAACAAAGAGAGATTACCAACAAAGAAAGTCAGGCTCCAGGGGGAGGGGACTGAATCTCAATGGGCTTTTAATTTCGGGAAAGAGGATAGTGTTGCTGAAAAGCATAGGACCCTGCATGTACACCAGTACCCACATCATAGGAACATGCCCTGCCTTACCAGTTCAATTCATGAAGTTTCCTTGTGTGTGTGTGTGTGTGTTTAAGTTGACTTACACAATTCATCTTGTGGACCTGGATGACTTTATCAGCGGTCCCAAAAGCTAACAAATGGAAACCACCTTATAGGTAACAGAATCCACACCTCTCTGAGCCAACTCCCAAGTCTCTGAGACAGCAAGAGTTGTTTTCTCTTAGTGGAAAGAGTTTGCTATGCTTTCTGAGTTGCACCTCTGCAGGCCAGCTCAAAGCTCGGCTGCAGAGAACACTCTCCTCCGTTGATCGAGTGGCTATTCCTCAAGCAGAGGCCTGAACGCACACATGAAAAAGAGGCCAACACGTCCCTCTACCTCTACCCCAAATGCGGTAGCCATAACTTGCTGGATCTGAACTGTGCCAGCTCTAAATCTCAGAATAGAGATGTCCAAGCAAGACTCAGTGAGAGGAGCTCTGGTGCCTTTGGAGAAAACACCCTGGGCTAACAAAACCCACCACAGCCACAAGCAGAGGTGGAAGGTAGCACTCTGCCCGTCTGACCCTAACTCAGAATTGTTATTGTTATGCCATAAATTGGGGAATTAATATAAAAGAACAGGTTTACTATGCTTCCTGAGTCCTGGGCCTTCAGATGCTCTGAATTAGCTAATGATTCTGCCTATTTCAATATTTTATTTGATTTTTTTTCTCTTTTGTACTAATCTAGAAAGTTGGTACTTTAGTGTAATTGAACTTGGTGAAGCTAAAAAATGTCCAGGCTTTTTTAATAAGGTAGCTTTCAGTATTAAACTTTGGAGTCTGTTTTCTCCCAAACAGGCACTTAACTCCCATTAGTACTAAACATCAAGAAAAAAAAACCCCATATATCTCTTTGTCTCTTTGTACCTAGCTCCAAGGCGGGGGGAGGGGAGGGGTGAAGAAATGAAGAGAGGAAAGAAAAGGGGGGGGAGAATAAAAGGGGGAGAGCTATAGGTTCATTTACAAAGTCGAAATCAACAACTAGGATGCCCAAATTCCAGGGAGTGTCTACCTCTGCAAAGCAAGATGAGGAGAAAAATGTGGAAACCATTTTGAATAATGATACCCCAGCTATGGTTTCCTGAGAATTCTGTTTCTCCTCCAGCCCTGCCATACACATTAAACCTATTTTGTACTTGTTATGGACATAATGATTCTAGACAACATAAGAAAATTTCATGATTTTTTTTCTTATCATTTTTACTTATCTTCCCGTGAGCCAATTTATGCAGCTTAAACCATTGCTAAAGAAGATGCATCAAAAATTGTCCGTAATCATGACGAATAATAGCACAAAATGTTCGCCAGAAGCTGCTTTCTTATCATATTTTCATTAAAACATCTTTTCACCTGCCTTGCTTTGCCCATGTCTGGAACTTGCGTTGTAATCAGTCTTATTAACTGAGAGCATAAATATGATTTATTATGGTCTGATAATGGAAGCTATGTGGACCCAGAGAAGGGCTATATTGTCCTCTGATGAAATAGCTCTTTTCTCCCAAATGGAGAGCTGTATCATGAGAACATGCAGAATGCAGTGACTGATTATTTCCTCAGGGTGAGTGATGGAGAGACAGACAGAAAATCTCCTTGTTGACCATGACAGCCGCACAGGGTCCCCAAACCTCCCTGAGTTTGACAACCTGCAGACACTTTTGATGAACTGTATTCTTCTGTCAGAGACAGTCTGTCTGTGAGGAGAAAAGAGACCTTTATCACCGAATCGGCTATTATTGTCTTGATCTTTTATAAGCAATCACTAATGCACATGAATATAATATCCTTTCACTGGAGTGCCACGCATAATAGAAATGTAGTTAAAGGACCCTCTCCCCAGCTATGTAAATGTCCTCACGCCATAATTAAGAGAGATGGTTTGTGACTGATAGGGGAAGGGAAGAGGAATCAGTTTGTTTTAGTATCATCTCCTTAGTTTAAAGACTTCCACCTGAGGCAAAGAGCACTTATGGTAGCTATATGGAGCTAGGTCAATTCCAAGGCTTAGGCTAAAAGGAAAAACAGTTTTGAATATGGTGTTACTGTTATAGTTTTTATTAAGCATGCAAATAGCAGCTGGTTTCCAGCAAAGAGTGATTACTATGCTGATAGGACTTAGAAGAAAATGAGTCTGCCTCTCAAAACCCCTGTCTGAGGGTTACGGCAAGAACAAAGACCCATTAATAGACAGTATACTCACACAAATGGGTCCTCGGGTTCCAAGGAAGGTCTCTAACGAATTCTCCACTTACCCATCTCCAAGAGTCTAAATAGGACCTCAGAACACCATGCCAGTACATTTTTTTTTCAATTAATAAATACATTTGAAGGCGAAACGCCTACAATTACTAAGCAATTAAATGTACTTCTTTTTTGTGGACCCTGGGAGCTGTCTCCATTTCTGAACTGTGAAGGATAGTGGAGCTGTGTGGATTTGGTGGCAAGACTTTTCCCAGCTCACAGATAAAACCCCAACCGGGCTTGAGAAAGCAGCCTAGTCTAAGTAGGCCAAAAGCTTGAAGCTCAGTCTCAGGTGCTGGTCAAAAAGAGAAAAGGCCACAACCCATAAACATCTTACTCTACCCTCAGCAAAATACAATACTTAATTTTTCATTAACCTCCTGACATATGGACCCAGGGTCACCCCCACACCGTCCACTAATGGGTTTTACATTGCCCATTACTGGAGAATACTCCACAGCTCTGGTGCCGAAGGGTTAATCATTAGTTTCACACCACTGGGTGGTCAGAGTTGGAAGAGCAGCCCCTGAACCCAGAAGGGTAGATGGTAGGGAACTGGAGGCTAGGGTCAACTCTCTCTGCAAGGAAAGCTGTGGCCCCCTCATGCCTCCCTTGGCAAACTGTCTTGACATTATTTGAATATTATACACATGTACAGGCACAGGCGTGCATATGCGCCTGTATGTGGACATGTGTGTACCCAGAAAAAAATCACCAGGTTGGCCTCCCTGTCCCATCAAAGGTAGATTAGACCTGTAGGTAGATTAGGGATATATTCATTCTCTCTCTCTCTCTCTCTCTCTCTCTAAATCATGGCTTTCCCATGGAACTGAAAAAAAAATGTGCCATTTCAGAGGCAGCTTGGGTTTTGAGAAGCGTTTGATCTCCCTGAAGAGAGAGATCTCTGAAGTTCTGCCAACTCTTGATTATCTGTATGAATGAGGCTGAGAGGCGGAATGGGTAGATGCAACTCACAGATAATCTTCAAACTCCTGTTGGGTCTGTATTTTAGTTTGTTTCTGCACAAAATGTACCAGAGCAATCAACAAACAGAACTGATTGGATGTTTCCCTTCTCCTTTTATGGTCAATCTTGTACTTGTCAACAGAGAGAGGAAACTGTCAAAACACTGGCAACGAGAGAGGAAAGGAAAGAAACTAAATACCCAGATAGTCAGCAAACTGGATAATCTGTCCCTGAATAACTGAGATGAATCTCATTTTAAAGGTAATATAAAAAAGACCCTAAGAGTATTCCCCATCTTCCAAAGGCACCTTTTCCCCAGTCCCAAGACAGCTAACAGAAGTACAAACAACAACAACCAAAATCCACCGGAGGAAAAAACAAAGGGAACTGGCTGACAGTCCACACGTGCTTCACCTACTCTATGCATGTTCTAGGTTGGACCTCTTTCTCGGAGAGATCGAGGCAAAGGGGAACAGCCGGAAGTAGGATGAGAGCGTCTGTGATCTGTGTGGCCAAGAGAAACAGGGTGTTTCCCTTCTGCCCTGGCCTACAACTCTAGGAATCTGTACAGCTCATTTAAAAATACACATAAAGATGAAAGACAACATCCTCAAAAAAGGATAGCAGCGGTTCAGCACATTATCTTTTATTTAGCACAGAAGTCACTATTCCTTCCCTACCCCAAATGCTCAGGTTCATTTGCGACCAGAGCAAGAAGCTGCTGCTGAATGTGGTTATCCATGGTTCTTCCACACAGACTATCATCTGTGGATATTCAGTTAAGAGGAGACAGACTCCTAGGGGCCCATGGTGTGGACATTCTCTGCCCAGTTGTGAAACTTCGTATTAAACTGCGTGTCCATAGTTGCGCTTTAGAAATAAAAATCTTACGAAGTGATTAGCATTTAAATATCACAGAAATTGTCTCCATTATCCCCAGTGGCAAACATGGAAACAGGATTCCTCCAGTCTCCCCCCTTTTACCTTCCACTGCCAAGATACTGAGGCAAAATATTTTGGCAGAACTTAGCTGGGTTCAGGAGTTGGGGCCAGAGGAGGAGGTAAAGACAAGGAAGACTTCTTCCTTCAGTCAGAGAGGATTTGCTTTTTCCACACACAAGGTAAGAAGGGCCAGAACCTGAAGACCAGGAATGCTCGGCCTTGTGTGATGGAGTCAGAGGAACCTTTGCTTACCAACTGGCTCCTGACAGCAACATCAGAAGTAACAGATACTTACGGTTGACATCTGGGAAGAGGCATTTCATTATCGCAACACACACACACACACACACACACACACACAAACATTCACACTCAAATAAACATTCACAAACACATATACACATACACACTCACACAAATATTCATATACACATATTCACACACATTCACACACCATACACACTCACACACACACAAATATTCACACACACACACATTCACACAAACATTCACACCCACACCCACAAACATTCACACACACTCACAAACATTCACGCACGCACACACACACACACACACACACACACACACACACACACAAAATACAACCCTGAAGTTAATTACTCAACATCTCATAGTCTTAAAGATTGGCATCTGTCTGATAGTTGGTATTAACTCCTTGAGGAACAGGACTACCTTCATTAAGACTTAAATGGATGCAAGTTGTATACTTAAACATCAATAAACTGATAGTCAAAGTAAGTATACTGGCTGAAAACTATCATTCCCTCCATGGTTATTAAATGGCAAAGATCATTATGCAGAATATACAATAAACTATCAAATGGGAATTAAAATCTTCACTAAAATATAGAAGATTTTGGATGTTCAGAACTAAATAGCAGGAGTGAGTGTATTGTAACAACAGTTTCCTTTGCTTTCACAGAAGATGTGTGTATGAAATCCTCATATGGAGTGGGTCCTTTGATATTCTAGATGGTCTGAATGGACACAGTGAAGCCACTGTAAGACAGGAAGCATGCTAAGGAACAGGATCATTACATTCATGGAATTTGGGACTTCTACCCAGTATCCCTCAGATAAACCCTCCCCTGCGCCTGCTTCTACTGCCACTTTGGCCCAATTAGAGATGATGTTAGGGTAGAAATAAGGGTCTCATAAACTCAGTGGCAAACTGAACACAGATAATGTCAGACAGAAGCAGTAGTTAGAGGGGTAGGAGCTAGGAGACCATTAGTAAGTGGCCAGGCAAATAAAGTTACCTGAAAGAAAGGCCCAAGACAAGACAGTCCACCTCCCTACCAAAACCACAGATAATTAACTGTACGTTACTTTAGTTGATATATTAGCTAAATCAGATCCTGAACTTCTTCCAAGCCATTGAAAATATCTCAGATTTTTTTATTGTATTTTAATGGCAATGGAACTCAAGAAGAACAAAATCAACCCTATGCCAAAACACTCATCATTTGCTCCTGTGATGGTTTGAATATGCTCGGCCCAGGGAGTGACACTGTTAAGAGGTGTGGCCTTGTTGAAGTAGGTGTGTCACTATCCGTATGGGCTTTAAGACCCACATCCTAGCTGTCTGGAATCGAGTCTTCCACTAGCAGCTTTCAGATGAAGATGTAGAACATTCAGCATTGCCTGCACCATGCCCACCTAAATGCTGCCATGCACCTGACTTGATGATAATGGACTGAACCTCTGAACCTGTAAGCCAGCCCCAATTAAATGTTGTCTTTATAAGACTTGCCTTGGTCATGGTGTCTGTTCACAGCAGTAAAACCCTAACTAAGACAGCCCCCTACCAAAAATGTACCACATATCTGCTTTTTATGGCCAAATAATTTAAGATTCCCAAATATATGTGAAAAATAAGATTGAAATATAGAAATAAGACCCCTAAGCCTCTTCGTGGTAGTATGATTTGGAAGTGGGCTTCTACAACAACCGAATGATGAAAAAATGGAGGCATTTCCCATGGAAGTGCACAATGTAGACCTTGAAAGGGTCAGTGACAGATGCTTCAGAAGGAGATCTAATTATGTGTGCATCAAGGACAGACTTCAACCTGTCATTATGCATTTACGACTGGTCCCCCTCTCTGTCTGCACCTCCTTCTATGCAGATAGATAGATAGATAGATAGATAGATAGATAGATAGATAGATAGATAGATAGATAGATAGATAGATAGATAGAAAGAAAGATAGATAGATAGATAGATAGATAGATAGATAGATAGATAGATAGATAGATAGATAGATAGATAGCTGCTAGCTAATTAGGTAGTTAGCTAGCTAACCAGTTAGCTAGCCAGTTAGTTAGATCTATTCACCTGCTATTCATTCATCTGGATCTTTACCATTACTTTTCAGATTCCACACTGAAATTTTACAACTACTTAATGTGGTGTTTCTTACCATTCTCTCCTACTCTTTGTTCCCTTTCTCATCACATCAGTTAAGATTTTCTACGGCTGAAGCAAGTCGAAGAAGAGGGTATCCATTACTGGTCCATTCCACAGTTTGCAGAAATAATGGTTGCTAAAACAAACAAACAAACTGAAAGTCAGGCCAAGCCAAGGGAAAGGAGGGCATTGGAAGTGGAGCTCAGAGTCAACACTTGGGAAGAGTATTACTCAGTCTCCCAATCTCTGAGCTCAAGTCCAAGATGCCATGGATACCCAGGGCAATGACATTTCTAACGAGGCTCCAGCTGAGTTCTCAAATTCCTAACTGTATTCCTTTGGCTACAGAAAAATCAGGCCAAATGTGAGGCAATCTCATTTCCCTGTGACCTTGTAATCCCTTGTTCTTTTAAACACTTCCTTGGGGCTTTGCCAAAGTCTTCAGTTTTCGTTCACTCCATCATGAAGGCTACACTTGTAGCTATAGACAATTATGCTGATTAAAGTGACATTCTGTCATCTCCTTGAAAGCTCCAGTCTTTGGAGAGAGGATTGGCTAAGTAGCCCCATCCTGAATGGAGAGTGATTCTTTAGTCACGATCCTAGCTTCCAGACCACATCACTCCTAGAATGCTTTATTTTTCTTCCTTTTTTGAGTGGGGAAGGGTGGGATCATGTGCAGCTTGGGCTGACGTCATGTAGCTTAGGCTACATCCACGAGGCTTGCCTTGAACACCTGATGAACATCTTTCTGCCTCATCTCCCAAGTACTAATTATTGTAGGCATGAGCCACTATGTCCAGTGATCAGGACTACTTCTGAACTTCTCCTTCCTTCTTTCCTTCCATCCTTCTATCCTCCCTGTTTCCTTTACTTCCTCCTTCTTTCCTTCATTTCTGTTCAACTGCTTGCTTTGGTGGTTGGATTTTGAGATCCTGTCTCACTGTGTATCCTTGACTGGTCTTGAAGTCCTCCTCCTCCTCCTGCTCCTCCCCCTCCTCCTATCTCTGCATAAGTAAGTACTAGGATTACAGGCACATTCCACTACACCCAGCCTTGCCTCCCCCCTTTTGTACAAGTTTTCAACATATTAAATATTTAGGCAAAGTGTTCTATAACAGAGACTATCCTCATATTCACCATCTGTTTTAAAGCTAAGAAGGTAGAAGTCTCACTCACTTGGCAAAAATTAAAGGAAAAGATGGAAGGGAGAACTACAGGCAGGAATGTTTCTCTTCTGGGAATGTCTCTCAGGTGCAGATGGGTGATTCTGACTGATTCCTGCTAATGGAAAAGGCACTGGGCAGAGAAATCCAAATCTGCCCAAATTTCACCTTCTTCCAAAATTCTACTATTTCTTACTGGGACTACTCACAACAGATGCCAACAAGCTGTGGTCATCTATCCATAAACACAAATCTTCTAATAGACACATTAAGAAAGTTTTACACAATTGGGGTGAGGGGTACATCACAAGTAGAATAGTCTTCCTGAGACAAGCAATCCAAGTACACATATGTAAAACAGAATGGTAATCCTCTAGGACATTCTAGATATAAGGTAGCTGCAGGCACAGGTCACCAAGGTGCTGCAATGCCATGATCTGTTTCTTCTCACCTCTGCTTTACCCTGTTGGTTTTAGTTTGAAGCAATATTCTCATCTTGTGTGGTACAGCAAGCTACCATCAGCTTTGAGCTTCTGTAGACCTTTTTACCAAGGGAATCTAGAAAAACAGGTACCCCCGTGGTTCCCAGAGAGCATGCTAATTCCTCAAAAGAACTCTTAAGATCCTCTTGGGTCACTTGTTGACCAAAGGACCTCATTATTTGATTGACATCCCACCAGAGTCTCAAGGAAGGTGAGAAGGGCTGATCCCAAAGGAAAAGACCTTTTACCAGAATTAAAAAGAACAGAGGCACACTTACTTTGAATCTAAATCAGTAGCAGAAACTGTTGGAACTCATTAGCATCCCTTATCTCAACAGTGAGATAGCACCTACCTTCCCCTTTGCTACAAGTCCCACAATGCCTTTTGTGTCTGCATGGAAAGCAGACTGCACAGGCTATGCGTATGAATAAGGGCTTCTCGGTAGTTTCCAATGGTTCCTTCATTGCTGTAACTAGCCATCATGTAAATAAGTAGTTACTGACTTGAGAACTCACTATTTACTCAATAACCCTTGATGGGAAACCATGATCCCTTCACACACTATTATAGAAGTACATAATTACGTGCTTTTCAAACCGTTACTTCTTTTAGGCATTTGCCTGTAATAGCTCCTTCAAAGCTGTTAAGCTCTTATCATTTGAAGACCCGAGTAGAAAATATTTAGTTCACTCCTCATTGACCTAATAGAGAACAAGTTCATCCCTAAGATGATGCCGTCCTCCTGCCGAGAACACATGGTCAGGCTTGGGCTATTTGGTTAGGAAATCCAATTGCCATCAGATGACATTCACCTCATTTAGTAATTAAATATTGACACTGAATGATCAGAGGTCACTCTTTTTTCAGTCCCTCCTGAAGGCAATCTTGTCCTTACTACTTGCCCTGATATTATTTCTATCTAGTGGCAGTTCCTATGGAAGTAAAATGTCAGGAGGTCTCCTGGCTCCTGTGCATCTCATTCTTAAGCACGAGACATAATTCTTATTTTAATGCAAAATGAGCTTTTCTGCACAATGAACATTTTTATTCCTGAAGAGGAAACCAGAGCCGGGATGAAGGGATTCAAGCACCTGTTCCCATCCTAGGCAACAATGTCATGTGATGTCATATAATGTCATGCTGCATTGTAATATACAGATGCTCCTTAACATGCAATGGAGCCACATATTAAGAAATCCATCACAGGTTATAATACCCTAAGTTAGAAATGCATTCTCTATACCGACCTACTGAACATCACAGCTCATCACAGTACCCTTTGTCTTTGTGGTCATGTAGCTGACCTCGAGCTGTAGTTCACCACCGCTGTCCTGTGTCACGGTAGCATCGCACTCCACCTTACCAGCCTGGACGGAAAGGTCAAAATGTGTCATTAGATTTCTACTACAAACATATTGCCTTTGCACCATGGTCGAGTTGAAATGTGATAAGTTGAAAAGGAGAGACTTCCTGTGGATGCCTTAGTCTCCTCTGGGTGCTAGGACAAACTGCTTTAGACTGGTTAATTTATAGAAACAGAAATTTATCACCCATAATTCTGGATGATGAAATAGCAAAGATCCAAAATCACAGAATGGATGTCTAGGGAGGGCCCATTCCATTATACATCATACGTTCCACATGTCGTCGTGTCTACGGCTCGCTGCTCCCCATCTCTGTCCCAGGGATCCATGCTCTCAAATTTCCACACCTATGCATACGTTGTAGCCTCCCTAAGAGTAACATCCACCTCCCTTCCATCTGCCTGGTTCCTAGTCATCCTTAACACATCCCTTGAGATCTCCCACAGACTAGAATTAGGAAGGCAGCTCTGCTCCTTCATCACCTCCTCCAGCAGCCCCCTGCATGGCTGATGTTGGCTTACTTCTGTACCCCCGCAGAGAGTTTCCACCTCCTTGAAGGCAGACTCCCCATTTAACTCCCCACCCACACCTTCCCACCTCACAGGCGCGGTCTGTGTCCAACCTGTAGTGAAGACATTAATAAGCAATTAGATGAATAAACAAACAAAATATTTTGAGAAATTAAACTTCCTGTAAGATGGTGTAATTTTATCTGAAACCTGCAGGAATTGGCTTAGCATTGAGAAGGGAGAGGAGTTAGCAATCTCCCAGAAAGCTCAGCCCGCACAGAGCTCCGGGCCCACTGGAGGCAGGAAAGTAATAGAAGGGCTCACTTTCCTTTCCTTTGCAAAACCCTATGAAGTCTATCGTAGGTGGGCGTTGGGGAGATCATGAGAGCCCAAGCACTGCTTGCAGCAATTTGAGCATTGCAGCTCAGCTCCCCTTATGGGGAGGATACAGGGGCCTGGGTCTCTATTATTTCAATAGAGATCAATAGGAAAATGGGGATTGATTGGCATCCCCAACTCTGGGATGCCAATCTAAAACATGTTTGGTTCATAAAAGCTGATTCTGGGGCTGGAGAGAGCTCCGTTGGTAAAGTGCTTGTGGAAGAGGCTCCAGGACCTGAATTCATTCCCAGAAGCCATGCGACAAAGTCAGGCATAGATAGGTGGATTCCCCAAGGCTTACCAGCCAGCAAGGAGAACCAGACTGAGACTGTCCCTGGTCAGGCCTCAAAAACAATGAAATGGACGGTGTCTTGAGAAGTGACATTTGAGGGTGACCTCTGTCTTACACACAGGCAGACACACATACACAGCCACAGACATATACACAGGCAAACATGCACACACATACACACACATACACACACATACACACACACACACATATACACACACATAGGCAAAAGTGAACACACACACACACACACACACACACACACGCACTCCCACCTAAGTACGTGGAGCTCTTGTCAGTAGCCCTGTGCTTGAGGGTGGCCTAGTGATCAGAGTGTCTCAGACTTTAAGCTTCCTGGTTCCATAGCTGAAAAAGCCTTATCAAAGACTTTATGTTTCACTCTGTTATTCCTCGTGCCTCAGTTTCTGTATCTGTGAATCAGAAAGAATAGCTCCAGGCACCTGTCACGTGGGAGGGTGACGCAATGGACCAGGCAGCACTCCCGTGACTCCCGCTCTGCGTGTCTGCAGTAGTATTATTATTACTTCTGAGAATGTCAGCTATCATCCAAAAGGCGTATTCCAATCACAAGGCTTTCTTCAGGAACACTTCATAAAGGAAAAGCGAAAGCATGAACATTCTCCTTGGAACCATCATAATTAGTCCCAGTAACAGTTGGGCCTTTTTTTCTCCCCAGTTCATTTATAGTCAGATTCTGCAAAATTGAAAACATCCAACATCTGGCCTGAAAAACTCATACAAAGACAGAAAGGCCCACATGGGCATGGGTGGGCCTCAGTGGTGGCGTGGGAGCCAGATGTGCCTTTTGCCTCCACTGCTCTTTTCAACCTTTGCGGGAGAAATTCAACTGAGTTCTCATGCTTATCAAAACCCTAAGTTTTGGGGTTTCATCTCTAGATTTTTAAAATATCTTGTCGACTATTGTTAAAACTAAGATTATCCCAGAGATCTGTAGAAAAGATATCTTTTAATTTTGTACACACACACACACACACACACACACACACAGTGCTCATTTCCTGGCACACAGGGAAGCCGAGGCAAGAGGATGACTATAAGTTTGAGAAAAGTTGTAGATACCTACTCTGAGGCCAGTATGAACTGCATAGCAAGACACTTCCTCAGAAAGATAGACAGGGGCTGAAGACAGATCTCAGTCAGTAAATCATACTTAAGCATTAGGAACTGAGTTGAGTCCCTAGAAGCCATGGAAAAAACTGGGTATTGTAGTGGCCATTTATACCCCAGCACTGGGGATCCCTAAGGCCCACTGGCCAACCAACATAGACATATCGTGAGGAATGACACTTGAGGTGGCCTCCAGTCTCCTCATGTACATGCAATACACGTATGCACACACCACAAAAGTGTATGCATGCACACACACACACACACACATAGGCAAATAATAAGATAGAGAACTCAATAATCTAGCAGTAGCCACATAAACATTTTGGGGCACTAGATATCAAACCTTTGGCCTTATATATGCTAGACATGCTCTCTACCACTGAGATACATCCCCAGACCTTTTGTGCAAACATTTACAGTGACCAACAAAAAAATATGTTAACAGCTACTGCCTGTACATTATGGGCAGACCCTGCTAAGCTAAGCACATCGCCAGCATTATCTCATATCTCTGCATTCAATCCTTGAAGGAAGTACTGCTATTTTCCTCACTTTACAGAAAAAAAAAAAAAAAAAAAAAAACCTCCATTACTACAAGAAAAAAAAGTGTTTCTGTGATGTTTGAAGAAAATTTTCACTTAAGATCACCTTTAATACAAGAGAAATCCAAGATGATTGTTAATGGTGTAAAGTGAGTGCAGTCATACTAAGCCAAGCCCCTTGTGGGAAGGCTACCCAGACCCTTCAATACCCCTCCCAGAGATCAGAGTTTGGGCATCCCTAGCAAGCTTGCCAGCACTTGCTCCAGTTTCTGCCAACTTTGCCACTCCAGGGGAAGGAAAACTCACACACATGCATGCGCGCGCGCGCGTGTATACACACACACACACACACACACACTCTCACGCACTCGCACACTCAATGTAACTTATTTGGGCTCTTTGCTGAAAAAATGCTGTCTTTGGTTCCCTTTATTTTCCCGCATGTCACCCAACAGCTTTATTCTAGAAGCTTCCTCAAGGAAGCCGGGGAATTTTCAAGATTGCCACACAGACTGAGAAAAACCTGGTGGGGGAACTCCATGGAAGGGCTTTGAGAACGAGGATAAAGAGGGCGCGTTAGCGTTACCTTGTTTCATGAAGAAGGGAACACATACAACAAAACCTGATTACAAAAACCTCATTTTACAAGCTCGAGGTAAGATGCACCATCCTGGCCAGGCTCTGCCCCTACTGATTTCCTGTGTCATGCACTTTCTGAGCAAAGACTTGCTTCCACTCCCACAGCCGGGTTAGATAAAACCGGAAGGGTTTGTGTGCACGGCATTTAACTTTAAACATTTCTTCATGGAAATTTACAATGCACATAATTTACATATTCAATACCAGTGACAATTTACTTCTCCCATCTGAACGGGGCTTTCAACTATGCCACTTGAACTAAATTAATAAACAGTAATTACAGAATGTTGTGTGAGCTAGCTGTTGATGTTGAGCAGATTCTAATCAACACCTTCTTTTAAGGGCCAATTAAAGCTGAATGTATGCAATATAAACATCTTTGAGTATTTAGACATGAACTGCAGAACAAGGTAAAAAAAAATTAAAATCTGAACAATTAGACTGGGATGCGCCCGTCAAACCTGGGGAGACGGACCCTTTCGAGCCAGTCTCTGAAGCCATGTTAATTTCTTCAAATGAGATTTTTGTAAAGTAGTGAGGGGCTGCGAGGACTCACTGGACCAAACCCTATCCGTTTAGAGATTTCACCAGTATCCCCCTCTCCTTCTCCATATGCTTCAGGTTTCGTGCCTTTGCTTTCTAAATCGCCTCAAACACTTTTCTCCTTAATTCGTGTGCATCTCAGTGAAAACTTAATCTCCATATTTCTGACTCATTTATGTATAAATCACTGACGTGTTATTCGGTAGCTAAGAAACCTCTCCCTGGGCCTCGTCTCTGGCCACCCAGGCGCTACACATGGTTTGGAGATTGCCCCAGGCTCCGCAATGGGAGAGTCCGTCCTTAAATAGCAAACGCACAGATCACAGAGACAGGGTTAGATGCTGTTGGGCTGTAGAGAGAGATTGGATAGCCTCTCAGCCCCTGCTATCCTCAAGCTCTACTGCTGTGTGCCCAAAGGAGGGACGAGGAGTCATTCCAGCAATGGTTCCGAGCCCTGAGTAACGTGCGAAACTGCATAGGTGATGTCCATCCTTGGGAGTGAGCGGGTTTTTCCAGGGATGGGAGGAAATGGGAACTGTGATTCTTCATATGAGAGAGAAGGCAATTCCCCCAACCAGGTCTTTGTCAAGTCCAGCACGGGCCTGGTCCTAGAAACAATAAGGATGCATTCATGGGCCTTGTGGCTTTTAATTCTCTTTCTCCTTTCTACCTTAGAACCCAAGGATGCCCCACCCTGTGTAAGGCTGACTCCTGCCCTTACATCACGCTGGTGTATGTCACTTCTTGTAGGTGGACCTCTTCTCTCTCCTCTCTCCTGGACCTGGTCTCATCCCTGACTATCCAAGTCAGACTTCAACTCAAAGCTCTCCTTAATCTCATTCTCTCCTTGCCCCCACCCCCACCTTCTGGTCCTTCCATCACCATGCATCTCTCTGTCTCTCTTGGTCTTTCCATTACTCCAGCTTCTTATGGTTGATATCGTGTGAGACTCGATCTTAGGTTGCTTTGAAGCATCTCTCAGGAGGCCTGACTTTCGTTAATTACCACCGGTTCTTATCTCTACAGATAAGGGGTGCTATCGTCTCCTCTGCCCCACCCTCAGCTAGATTACAAACAAGCCAGAGACAGAGATTATGTGCGTCCCAGAGCTTTTCCCACAGCATCCAACATAGGACTATTTATGTGAGCAAGCGATAAATGAATATTTGTCAAATGAATATGAATGAAGCTCTCTTTAAAGTCAACAAAATGAAAGTCTCTGTTTGGCTTCAAATATTTTCTCAATAAAATTTGGAAGTATAATGATAGACTCTGGGCTAGAAATCAAAAATTTAAGATAGTTTCTTATTTACTAGTCTCATATTAAAAGCTGGGAAGTGATGGAGCCATGGGACTGGGAGGCACCACCGGAAATTATCTAATGCCATTATTTTACGCTCTTTGGAGCAGGCTGTGCTTTCAAAAAGTAGTTGCTGACTTTTGCCCCGTGCGAGGTACAGTTGCCATGGTGATGATAATAGTAACTGACCACTGAGTTTTCCCACCTAGAAGGAAAGGACCCTCTTTCCCAAGCCTGGTTGGGACCTGGAAGTGATGTTTCTGTGGGTGCAAATGAGGATATGCTTGAGGACAGGTACCACCAGAGAAGATGTCTTGGCCTTCCTGCTTCTCATCCATTTGCTGAGTTCTTTTCTTATTTTTCTCTTTACACACTATGTTGTTCCCTGGACAACCTCATCTGTTTCCTCCTTCTCCCACTCCTCTCCCTCCTCTTCCTCCTCCTCCTCCTCTTCCTCCTCCTTCTCCTCCTCCTCCTTCTTCTTCTACTCTTCCTTCCCCTTTTCCTTCCTCCTCCTCCTCGTTCTCCTCCCCTTCCTCCTCCTCCTCCTCCTCCTCCTCCTCCTCCTCAATATTTCATGGGTAAGAGAGATACTCTGGCAGGGCAACTCCAATCCTCAGGCTCTCCTGAGAGGGAGGTGTCCTGGCACCCTTCACTGCCATCTAACCCATGTACACCTCTGTGCCCAGCCTGTTAAACCAGCCTCTTTCCTCATAGGTGGTGTCATTCTATGCTCAGTACCAAAGATCTGGGCAACACCGTGTGGAAGACAGAGAGAACTTTGGGCTGTAAGAGGGGTGGACCCCAAACGTCTATGAACCATTGACTCGTCATTGTAAAGCGTTTGATTATTTCTTAACCTCAGTGTAGTTTCCCACCTGGAAGCAGAAATACATTAGCAGAGGGATCGCATACTAAACTTTCAAGTTACATCTGTTTCCTTCCCATTAGTTTTCCTTTCTCTCCTCTCTCCTCTCTCTACCCTCCACATTCCTTTCCTAATCTCCACTTCATTTATTTTCTTTCCTTTGTCCATTCTCCTTCTCTTCGCTCTCTCTTTTTCCCCTCCGCTTCCTCCCTGTCTTCCCTCTGTTTCTATTCTTTCTCCTCCTTCTCCTTCCCTTCCTTCCCCCTTCCAGCCTCTTGCATATATAGCAACCAACAAGCCCTCGAATGCCATCAGCCAGGAGCCCTGAGGCCCTCCTGTTCCCAGCCCTGCTTACATTACCAACTCACCTTCAACTCCCTCCCTACTGTCTGAATTGTTCTTCATTCCCAGTTCTCTAAAACCCACCTCCTGCATTTGAGATTTGCATCATTCCTCGTTGTTTCCAAAAGAAAACCCAAACTCCTTGGCAATGTATTCAAGACCCTTTATAATCGACCCCAAATGTCCTAGTCTAGTTCTGACTCTGGAACGTCCCCTAGCTCAGCAGAGTTCTTGTCAGTATGTGGCTATACAATGTTCTTGTCAGTATGTGGCTATACAATGTTCTTGTCAGTATGTGGCTATACAATGTTCTTGTCAGTATGTGGCTATACAATGTTCTTGTCAGTATGTGGCTATACAATGTTCTTGTCAGTATGTGGCTATACAATGTTCTTGTCAGTATGTGGCTATACAATGTTCTTGTCAGTATGTGGCTATACAATGTTCTTGTCAGTATGTGGCTATACAATGTTCTTGTCAGTATGTGGCTATACAATGTTCTTGTCAGTATGTGGCTATACAATGTTCTTGTCAGTATGTGGCTATACAATGTTCTTGTCAGTATGTGGCTATACAATGTTCTTGTCAGTATGTGGCTATACAATGTTCTTGGTGTCTTCAAAGATTCTGTTCTCTCTCTACCTGGACCCCTATCCTACCCAACACAGCTGCCAAACCTCTGTAGAACGCTTCTGACATTGGTAAATAGGAGTTCTTAAAAAAATCTTCCCTGACCTACACAGGCTAGTTACCCAGTTCCCTCTGAGCTTCCAAATGCTCTAATTAATTGTGGTGTCTTGGCTCCTTTCCACCCGCATTACCTCCTGAGTCTTGGCTTTGCTTTATATACTCTTACATCCCTACTGGTGGTATTCCCCCCATGAATTCAAATTTCTTCCATCCTGGCATTTTTGCCTAATTATAAGCCCATGCCACAGTAATTCCTCCTGTGACCAAGGAATATTAACTTTCTAGCTGAGCCTTTGGTATGAGAAAACCCAAATTTCTAGTCTTAGTTTCTCTGCATATTAATTTTACAAACTTAAAGAACATGTCCAAGGTTCCTGGGCCCTTAAGTGACTCTGCCTCATATAGTTCTTATAAAGACTAAATGGCTGGCCTTAAGATAAACATAGATGTCAACAGACTTACCTTTCATGGTCAATTGACTTTCTACAGGGTTTCAAGGTGATGTAACCAGAAGAGAACTTTCTTTTAACAAGTAGTACTTAGATAAATGAATATCATACTTTAAAAGTATAAAATTAGACACTTTACATCATACACAATTAACTCAAAATTGATCATAGTCTTAATTATAAGAAATAAACAATAAAAATTTTAGAAGAAACCATAGGAATAAATCTCAATGACCTTGAACTGAGCCATTTCCAGCTATGACATCAAAAGCACATAGTAAAAGAAAGAGACTGGACTTCATAAAAACTAAAGAGCTTTTATGTTTTAAAGGATCCTGTCAAAATAGAAAGATAACTGCAGAATGGGAGAAAGCAAGTATAAATCACACATCTAATAACAGTTTGTACTCTGAATAGATGAGCAATACTTGCAACTCAACAAGAGAAAGACAATAACCCATAATCCAGTTCAAAACGTAGGGGAAAGATTTGAATAGACATTTCTCAAAGAATGCATAGATGGTCAACTGCACACGAAAAGATGTTTACCACAAGCAGTGATGGGGAAATGCAAATCAAAATCACAAGGTACCACTTCACACCCACCAGGGTAGCTAAAATAAAGAAGACAGATGATAATAGTGCACCAGTTGCTTTAAAAGTTAAACATAGAGTTGCCATATGATCTAGCAAGTCTACTCCTAGGTAAATATCCACAAAAATCTAAAACATATGTCCATACCAAATCTTGCCATACTAACATTACTCACAGTAGGCAAATACAGAGACAACTGAAATGCCAGTCTAGCTGGCAAAGATACAAAATATAGAATAGTCATACAATAAAATATTATCTTTCAATAAAAAGAAATAAAATAGAGCTGTATATTACAGCATGGATGAACCCTGAAAGCACGCTAAAGAGTACAAGCCAGACACACATATCCTGAATGATTTATACGAAGTGTTCTGAATAAGCAAAGCCATAAGTGAAGAAGAGTGCTAGCTGTCAGGAGCTAGTGAGATGAGAGAAGTAAACAGGCAGTGCCTACAGATTGGCAGGTGTCTGTATGTGTGAAGGATGACGATCCTGTGGAATTTTCTAGTGATAACGACTACTGAACCCTCTGTGTATGTGAAAAGCCATGAATTATATTACAGGGGTGAGTTTTTGATATGTGAGTTATATCTCAATGTGGGCTTTATAAACCTGCTAACACTATCTTTCATATTCTAAGATTCAGTGAGATTCTTAGTGCATGCTAAGGCACGCAATAAACACTTGCTCTGATAACGCACATCTGCTGTTGCTATATTGTTCTAGCTCGATGCTCTCCAGACTGACTGCATTTTCCGTTTTCCACACTAGAATATGAGCTTCTTGAAGACAGGGGCAAAGGGATGCATGCATCCTGGTCATCATCCTTCAGGTTCTCATTGGCCTGAACTATTCCGAAATAAACAAATCTTCAGAAATGAATCAATCCAAACTCAGCAACATAGAAAATGTCAACCCTAATCAAGAGCAAGTATTTAAAATTATTTATATTCTGAGTTACAACTTTCTGCCTTTTCTTGCATCTGCAAATAACCTTCTCAAGGTCCTTCTTGGACTTTGCTCGTTGCCTGGTCACAAACCAAGGACACAGGGTTATGTATGAGTTATAGTAATATCTGCTTCTAAATAAAAATCAATTACAATTTTAATAATGTCTTGCCACTTAAAATACATTTCCTGATAACTTAGTAAGTCTTTAAAAGTGATTTTTGTTTTTTTCTTACAGTGTGATGGATCTTGAAATGGATAAAATACAGTAGAATGTTTCTCATGTCTCTGATGGACCACAACATTCAAGAGAGCCTCTTCACTTCCATGCCTGATGCTTCAGAGAGGGCAGCTCATGGTGTCAAGCGACAAAGTGGAATGATTTGCCTGGACTCCTGAGTATAGCATCTCAGTTTACAATGGTGTCTGGATTCCATGGTTCTTCTTCACAGAACCTCAGAGTCTATCTGCCTCCACGTGGCCTCTTTATGTGGCTGGCCTGTGGATCAGCTCAGTCATTTTATACAGCAGCTCAGGGCTCAAAAAGGCAAAAGGCAAACACTGCTAAGTTATCTCTAAGGCTCCAGCCAGAACAAAGCCATTTCTACCACATTCTGCTGAGTGAAGAAAGGCAGAGAGCAGCCTGGACTCAAAGGAATGAGGCTACACAGAGGAGTGATCTCTTGAAGGCGTGACCGCACAGGGGCATCAGAATAACACACAGGATCTGCACAGGCTACAAGGAAGGGAAGTTCTGCTTGCAATTCTTTGCCTCTTCCTCAATCTACCTGCCCCAGATTGAAGCACATCATTGCTTGGGAACAGCCAGGGCACTGCCTCGTGCTGCCTCAGAGGCTTCTACACTGCTGCATGCCTGCACCGTTGTCTCTCTTGACTACTAACTCCCACAAGCCCCTTCAAAGACTCAAGGGAGCTTTTTGTGCTTCATCGAGTTCCTTCGCTCCTCCATTCCTGGAACCTCTGTTGCAACTGCTTCCAGCTACCACCACAGCCAAACATGCGATGTTAACACAACTCCTTGTTTCTGATAAGGCCACCTGCAACAACAACCAAAACACAGAAAGGAGACACCACATTACCTGCAGCTATAGACAAGGGTGTTTGTATCTTCTCTGCTTTGGAATGATTCCAGAACAAGGTGTAAGGAGTATTGAAATTTTACCTAGCAAAAGGTATCTGGTGCATGAACCTCTGAAACCATACACCAAATGTTGGAGTGTTTGTGCATTTTTCTGGGGAAAACGATCCATTAGTTTCACAAGATTATTGAAAACTACTCTGACTCAGCAAAGGTAAGAATCATTCCCTCTGTAGAAGTACAGGATACACCATGACAACAGTGTTCCAACTGGGTCAACATTAATTGTTGGAAACCACATCCTCTGACCTCTATGTAAGTAAGCAGAACCTTGAGAATCCAGGACACCTCTTATCTATCTTTTCTTTCTTTCACCTAACTTCTCATTGGCGTTCATGTATGCAAATTACTATATTTAGTATTCAAACTATATCTTCGGGCAGAATATTACATACTTCTAACATTGAAGGGACCAGTAATAGATACGATTTTGCAGCTGAGAAAAATAGCTGACCTTATGACCACCTCTGAAATGACAACAGATTATACACTGGTACATGTTTACAAGCACATTTTATTATTCAAAATATAACATTTTGTTATATTCTGGTACTTTCCTATCAGCAACCAAATAAACACACACACACACACACACACACACACACATTTAGTTAAATATGCAATAGACAGGTATATTTGTTGGTTGGGTTTGTTTTTTTTTGTTGTTGTTGTTGTTTTGTTTTGTTTTGTTTGAGACAGGGTTCCACTGTATAACTCAGCCTTGCAGCAATCTACCTACTCAGGCCACCAACTGCTAAACCCACAAGCATGTGCCACCAAACTTTGCAGTACATTGTTTTTATTAAATTCTTCTTGAAATATTATGTGCCAAAGTACAAAAGTTCTCCCCTTTCCAGTTATTTTGTTTCCTGTTCCTTATTGTATATGTCAAATAGGAAGAGCGAGGAAAGACTCTGGGGTCCCAGCATCATGAAGCAGCAGACAGTCTTCAAGTGACCATAACCACTAATAGTCATCAACTGCTTGACCAGTTCATTTCACTAGGCATCAGATGAATAGCACCTAGGTAGGTCCAGAGTGGATTCGAAGAGGAATAAGCTCTATTTTCTGCCCCAGGCTGGTAACAGTGTTGTGGGAGAGACAAATAAAAACAAATAAAGAAAACAATGAAGAATCAGACTGATGGCCAAACCACCTCAAAGAGAAGGGAGGAGCAAGGAATCATCAGTCTTCTCTTTTGACTACAATTCCTGGTAGAGGTCTCTGCTCTAGATAGCTATTATGCCTTGTCTCCTTTATCCTTAAAGAAAGCAAGAGAGCAACAATGAAAGTGTGAAGAGGTCTCTCTCATTCCAGCTTCCGTGCCCCCTCCCTCCCTCCCTCCTGTGCTCTCCTTCCTTCCTTCCTTTCTCCCTCCCTCCCTCCCTCCCATCCATCCTTCCTTCCGTCCATCCTTGCTTCCTTCCAAGCATTGTCTTCCTCACTGTTCTTAGCCCCACACAGTGAACACCAGCCCCGCTCAGCTTTTCCCTGAGCCAACTTCCTCTGTTCCACCTCCTTCTCAGCACTCCACCACACAGTCACCCTTTCACCCAAAGAGTGTGAGCCTAGCAGCTCGGCTGGCCAAGGCAGGTATGTCGGTGGCAGGTTGGTCCTAGTGATGCAAAGACCTAAACACAAGCCAGTCACCCAGCGGAAGCTTCTTCGCCAGAGTCTTGGCCTCCCAGGGTCTATCTATCCTATCTCCACATTATAACCCCTTTTTATGTCTCCCACTTCTCTCTTCTATTTTTGTTTTTATCTCAACCACTACTAGAGACTTCCTATGAAGGGAAATTATCTATAATGGAACAGGAACTTTAAAAGCCTCAGTTTTCTTGAAAATTATTGAATGCACAAGAGTTCACTTTGGGTTTTGAATTTTGAGAACTGTCACAAGAAGCAATTTTTTTTTCTAATCATAATATTTTAACCTTTTCCCTTTCTCGCTCTTCAGATTTTATTTTGTTTCGCTTTGCTTTGCTTTGTTTTAATCCTTGGGTTGTTGAGTATTTTCGTGAGCTCCAGTCAATGCGAGATCACGAAGGAATGTCTCTCTAAATTCCTAAACTTAAAGTTCGGAGCCCACTCAAGGAAGCCCGGAAGTGGCTGATGGCCACAGCTCTGTAGAGGCAAGTCTGTGCACATTTCAGGGAACAGGACATTTTAGACACTGTACGTGATATGCTGATGACCCACCTACATCACCGAGCTCTGGACTCTGTGTGACACCGGAACCAGCCACACTATTCCATTTCCACCGCATTGAAATGTGGAGACTCGGCGCCTGCTGTGTGGGCTGATTGCTGGCAAGACTCGGAAAGACCGAAGCAAAGCAATGCTTAGCCGTGTGTGGAGCTACACCGTGGCAGAGAGCCCACCTAGTGGAATGGGGGATAAAAGAGCGTGCTTTACAAAGGTTGTGTGCTAGGCTCCTAACCATTCTCTAATTCCAGAAGTAGAAAGAATGAGAAATGGGGTTCAGGAGGTGGTTCGGGGGGGGGGTGGTTCAGAGAGTTTGCTGAACAAATATTAGGACATCAGTTCTGAAACCATCAGAGGTAAAAGTCTGTTTGCGGCCACACCATGGGAAGCGGACACTGGGGTGTGCCCCCCACCAGCCTAGGTAGAGGTTCAGTGAGGGAACAATGCCCAGAATGAGAGAGCAGAGTACTCCATGTCTCCCTCTGGACTCTGTAGCTTGTTTAAGCACCCTGACTCACATGTACATACAGCACAGGCACATACATATAGATGGGCAGCAAACACACACAAACATACAACCACACACACATACAAACATATATACATAAACACATGTGCTCAAAATAACAAAAATAGTGGACACTTTTAAATCACTTATTTTCACAAAGTTGTCATATCTAGCCAGTGTTTTGTGTGAAATCTAAAATTACAGAGTGGTGTAGCTAGTTATCTTTCTTATAAGGAAAAGGAGGAGAGAAAGAAAGAGAGGAGTGGAAAGAAGAGAAGAAGAGAGGGAGGGATGGAAGAAGGAAAGGAGAGGGAGAGAAGGAGGGAGGGAGGAGGGAGGGAGGAGGGAGGGAGGAAGAAAGGAAGCAAGGAGGGAGGGAGGGAGGGAGGAAGAAAGGCAGCAAGGAGGGAGGAGGGAAGGAAGGAAGAAAGGAAGGAAGTAAGGAAGGAAGGAAGGTAGGTAGGTATGGCTTAAAATTCTGTCTCTGGTCAAAGTCAGACGACTGTAACCAGAGCCAGGAATGTCAAATGGAGCCCACAGTATTCAAAGCCCACAGTCTGTCCCTAGAGCTCTGTGGTTAGTGCCATTTAGCAGATTAGAAGATAGTAGCCACTCTCTGACTTTACCCAGGTTTTTTTTACTTTACCCAAGATTTTTTTCATTAATAAACTTGGTCAATAAAGAATTTCCTGCTGCGTGGGGACCAGCAAACAAGATACTGTTGGAAACCCTGTATGAATGGTAATGGAAACTTGCACATTTCAGGTCCCACTTTGGCATTGCCAAAAGGGTGACCTTTTATTTCACTTTCCTGAGCCTCAGTTTCCTTTTGCTTCAAAATAGACTATTTGAGCTCATAGCTTACCCCAGCTCTGATTTTCTGTGACTATATTCCATGGCCTCTATTTGAATATTCCCTTCTCTTGGTTATCTTTCCAACGCATGTCTTCCTGTAGGAGACCAGTCACTCTATGCATTTGTAACAAGTTGTCTTGATGTCTTGAAGAGGATGAGCTACCCAGACCCGATATCCTTCCTTGTGCCAGAAAATTCTATACATGGAACTAGACCACAGAGAAAAGTAGAACCAAAAATGATTTATATAACTTTCTGATTTGAGGATATGGTGAGACCCAGACCAATTAAATCTAAGGGGAAAATATAAATCCAGTGAATTTTGTAATGAGGATTATATTATCATAATATCAATGCTTAGTTATTCCTCTAATTATGCTTTAACACAGCCACTTCACCTCTTGAACCCAAAATAAATAGAGGGAGTAACCACCCTTCAGGCAGGTGTGTATGTAGGATAACTAAAAGAAGAAAATAAAGATATGCTTCTTTGTTGGTCCCCAGTGGATGTGGAAAACTAATAACATGCATGTTTCCTTTCTAGATATATTAGTCAAAGTTCATTGCTACCTAACAATTACCACCACCTTACAATAACATATATTTATTATCACACAGGAGAGGATACGAGGTCTCACCAGACCACAGCTGAGGTAGCAGCAGGACAAATCTGCCTTATCAACTGAAGGGCTGACTAGGAAATAATCCACTGCCTAGCTTAGCCAGGGTGTTGGAGGGTTTTCATTCTGTTGTGATTATTGAGGGTCCTGCCTTCCAACTGACTGGGTCTGTTATCTGCTCTCAAATCCTATTGGTCCCCCAGCTTTCCTGGAGGTCACTCGTAGTCTCTTGACACACTAATTTCCCCAATAATGCCACTTCATCAAGACAGCAAAGGAGTGTTTAGAATAAAGTCCAGTAGCAACATAGAACCTTGTATAGCATGCTCACAAGAGTGAGAGAGTAACATTGCTTACTCTTGTTGTCTGCTGGCCTCAACTACTGGTCCCACCCATACTTGAGAGATACGGAATAGCGACATACACAAGGACATGAACCTGAGAAGGCTGGCATCATAAGTGTCGCCTTAATCTCTATCTGCCACCAACAAAAGGCAAAGAGTTCATGCTCCTCATCTAGGGATAGATTGCCTTACAGGGGACAGTGCCCATCAGGAGGACTTCATGGGATAGCCATATTGGAGCCAAATCATGAACAGGCTCAGGTGCCTCCAGTGAAGTAGCTGATTTGTGGACATCAAATGCTGCAAGGATCATGACATTCTGGCCTGTCAAAAGCAGGCAAGACCAGAAAGCACATGACAGTCACAGGCAGAACTCAGAGGGTGACACAGGACTTGCTGGGTCCAGGAAGAGGCCCACCAGGCCCTTAGCAAGCTGGAAAAGGATAGATCTCACATCTCCAGCAGCAGAGGCCAGCTGGGGGAGCATGGGCAGAACAGAAAAAGGACATGATCCAGCAAATGGGCGAGGTTCCCCATGAGGCCTGTCTCGAGACCTGCAGGGCTGGTCCCCATGGCAATGGGAATCAGTAAATTCTCCCATCCATCATCTTTAGGGGGAAAAAGTCTGAAAACCTGAGCAGTTACCTGGAAAGGACTGTTTTAAAGTACAAGGAGACTGGCATATTGCTAATTGGCTCATTTAAAGTTCACGTTTGTTTCCCTGCTACCCCAGGGCTGTAGAATCTTGAAGAAAATTCAATCCGTTATAGAGAAATAAAGGAACTACATTTTCTTCTTGCAATTGGATTGTGTGAGTAAATCTGTAATCTCGCTACACCTGCAATGTAATAGACACTATATACATATGTTTTCATAGAATTCTCCCCGAGTCCTGTGAAGTAAGTGTTATTATATTCCCACTGCACAAAATGAAGCTGAAACTCGGAGATGTTAAGTGATTTGAGCAAGGTCACACGGTTGCTAGGAGGAAAACTTTGTTTAGAGTCCAGAATTGTCTGTCTTTGACACATGGCCTCCATCACTGTCCCTATGTATTGGAATGGCCTGACTCTTACTTATCCTGACACAAGGCTCATTGGTTAGAGCTTCTTTCTTAGCCAGGGTAAATAGGTGGACATCACCATTTAGAACTCAGCTCTTCTCCCACCTCGGGCTCAACGTCCGAGCCAGTTAGCCAAAACATACAGGGAGAAAGACTGTGAAGGAGAGCCTAGGGTTCAGGCCTAGAGATGGTACATGCCCACTTCTATCAATATCTACCGACTAAACCTCAGTTGCAAACTACCACCAACCTGAAAAGATACCTACAAGATAAAGGAGTGGAACATGATCTGCATATAACACCCCTTACCACAGGCACATAACCTAAAGACAGGCATCACTTTCCCAGCTCCATCTGTGGAGGAGGCAAATTTCCCTCTCATTAAATATGAATGTCAAAATTAAAACAAAACAAAACACTAATCCAATAATGAAATAGTGGAAATTATGCATATAGCCGGAAACGTCTAGGTTTGCCTTCCAAGGCCTCTGCGGTTTGCGTCAAGTCACCTATGGTCTATTTTGTTTTCACACAAAGGAAAGCCATACATACCTGACTTGGAATAGACTAGGTCATGAACTAGCTTGTGCTTCTTTGTATCCTTCAGGGCTTAATGGGCGGGTAGCTTTAATTTTCCATGTTATCTCATGGAAAATAAAGCAAAAACACTAGAAGGAAACTGGAACCTGAACCTTAATTCAATCATGGTAGCTCTGTCTTGATCTCCCATACATACTGACTGAGCACATAAAATCTGGTGGGGGGGGTGTGTTGGGGGGGGAATGGTGCTAGATGTGAGTGAGCCAATGGTAGAGACCAATATACTTGCTGGGATGCCATATATAATAATGCATCTCTGCCCATCTCTGTGGCCTGGGCAGGTAACAGTGGCCAACTCAGTCTATTATCCTCAAAGACAATTTGAAGAGTGAAAAACTCGTGGGCATTGGAAGCAGACAGACCCGAGATCAAAATATGTATCTTGTTAGGTAGGCACGGTAGCGTCCTGACCTTGTAGGATAGCTATAACGAATATGGAAGACCACAGATTTAAAGAGAAGACAACACATTCTGGCAAGTAAAACGATGAGGGCGGAAACTGGACTGACTGATTGGAGACTCTGCCTCTTGCAAGCTGAGTCATTGGGACAAGTCACTGAACCTCATTGATCGGTCAGCCTCTCTTGCGTAAAATGGGTTTTGTAACACTACTTACCCCATTAGCCTGTTGTAAGGATCAAATCGATATCCACCAAGCACCAAGCATGTGCTTGACTCATGCAATAGGTATACAATGATTCCAACTGTTAAAAATCATAATAAAGTCTCAAACATCAATATGGCCACAGCGAAGACCTCAAAGAGCTGTGATAACTTTAAACTCGGGGGGGGAGGGGAAGACAAAAGAGAAGAAAAAGGAAGAGGCTATATTTGCTAAAAATAACTAAATGTAGAAAAGTTATTGGGCTGGTAAGATGGCTCAACAGGTAAGAGCACTGACTGTTCTTCTGAAGGTCCTGAGTTCAAATCCCAGCAAGCGCATGGTGGCTCACAACCATCCGTAATGAGATCTGACACCCTCTTCTGGTGTGTCAAAAGACAGCTACAGTGTACCTACGTATAATAAATAACTCTTTAAAAAAAAAGAAAAAGAAGAGTTATGTTGGGTGAGAAACAAAGTATATGTGTTGTCCTTGGGCTTCAGGCCAGTTTTCTTCTCAGATGTAGAGCATCCGCAGCCCAGGGGAAAAGCACAGCCTGGGGTGACTCAGTGAATTCTATTTTCAAAGCAGGGTCCTGTGTTTAGACAGGAACCAAGAAAGTGCTCAAGGAACCCAGCCGTCAGTGTGATAGCCTGAATCACTACCTCCACTGGACAAAGCCACACCTTCCTGTGAGAGCGACCATGCATTCTGGAAAGGATCTGGGCAACCACAGATACAAACACAGTAGAGTAAGAGTCTGGTGGGATAATGCAGTGAGTGGAGGCACTTGAGTTCAGACATGGTGATCCAAGTTCAATCCGGAGCTCCTGAGGCTGAAGAGAATTGACTCCCAAGTGAGTTGTCCTCTGACTTCCACGGGCACACCTGTATCACCACCATCCAAAAAAAAAAATTAATTAACAAAATAAAATAAAGCCGAGAGACCAAGAAGCAGGCTGCCCCTCTAGTAGGCCTTTAGTGTTTCAAGCAGGCTTCCACGTATCATTTAACAGGCAAGTATGTGGTACCCAGGTGCGCAAGACTTTGCATTAAATAAAAGATAAAGGGAGCTGGCCTGCAGGCATCTCCTGTCTCTGACACCTAGGGATCCAATAATCGTCAGAGAATCTTTTTCCTAGGCAGACCCCCCAGGCATTAAGTTCAGACAGCATCTTTGCAAACTCATGTTTTATCTTAACAATCTAAGAGCTGGTTCCCTCAAATTATCCATCAGAGGCAAAGGGGGGGAAAAAAACATCTTACTGTAACTTTTAAAATCCAAACTGATTAATTTCTCAAATAAATAATTTAAATCTTAGACACGAAACCATTTGGAAAAGAATTCTCACTTGAAGTCATTTCATTCTGTACCTTGCAACACCAATGGATTTCATGAACCATTATGTTTGTCTGGTTTGCAACATAATCTCCGAAATGACCAACCACATGGGAAAGCAGAGCTTCCTGGTAGCAGCCAACGCTCCCTTCTGACTGAGGAAGTCAAGCTAAGAGAGGCCTGCAGCCATGTCAGTTTCCGAAACCTAAATAAATGCTCCTTGTAGACAGAAGTATGAGAACTTAGATGCTAAGTCTAAAAAAATGCTATAAGGCATTTGATGCACCACCTACACCTTGTACAGAGAAGCCATAACAAAACCTTGTGAGACGAGATTAGATTGCTCTAACCTCGAAGAATGAATCCTAACAGAGTCTTTGGGATTTGATGTCAGTCCGCCATTTGTGATTATCTTATCAAATATTTGGATGGTTGAAACTGTTAACTTGACAGAATCTAGACCCACCCGGGAACCGACCGTCTGACTCCGCTGTGAGGGATTATCTAGACGAAGCTAGCCTCTGACCATGACTCCATAGGAGCTTCTTGTTAGGCTAACTGAGGTGGGCAAACCCAACCAAAAAGTGGGTGGTACCATCCAGGGGCTAAGGTCCTGGGCTACAGGAGAAGAGAAAGGTAGTTGAGCACCATCACTGCTCCTGTCTTCCCGGCTGGGGATGTAATGTGACCACCTTCTTCAAGCTTTTCAGCCCATCTTCCCTGCCACAATGGACGAGACCCCCGGAAACATGAGCCCAAGCAAGTCTTTTTCATCCTTGCTTTGGTCAAGGAATTTCATCAAGGCAACAAGGACAGGTGTGAGCTGGCATTCTACAGCGGCTGTAGGAAAAGACACGTGAGAAAGACGTGTGTCGTGTACATGTAGAGGAAGAGAGCTCGAATCCCAGTCACTTCTTAACTGACACCTAGGACTTAGGAATAATGTCTCTCGTCTCACAAGGTTTTGTAATGGCTTCTCTGTACAAAGCTTTCGTCACCTTTTCTCTGAGTCCTTGGCTGAATCTAACCTTCCGTTTCCCTCTCTGACTTTGCAGATTCGCACCTAAGCAAGACTCCTAAGAGGCTTTAATAAATCCCCACCCTCGGTGTCTGAGTGCCCAGGGCTGCCTAACATCAAGCTGGCTTAGCCACAATCCCCCTTTTTTCTGATTTTCTGGCCTAAATCATATCCTAACTCTACGCTGTATCATATATAAATCTCCACTTGTCCCGACTGAAGTCAGTACTAAGTCCCAAATCTCTCAGACCCCTCCCAGTGGTCCTTGGGCCTATTGTCATTTCTCATGAATAAAATTTGTTTAATTGTGTCAGTGCAATTTGTAACCATGTTGAGCTGAGATCGAATGATTGGCCTATAAAATTTAGTGTAGCCTCTGACATATAGCCAACTTACTATTTTTGTTATCATCACTACCACTACCACCACCACCACCATCCTTGCTAGACAATGGAGTGTGAGATGCTTTAAAGAAGTACTATTATCTTAAAGTGCTCAACAATTTAATTTTAGACTCTTAAGAAAGAAACAGAGAAAATGGGAATAGTCAGGATGATTAATAAATATAGATAGGTAGATAGATAGATAGATACATACATACATACATACATATATACATAGTCAAATTATGAGAGAGATGAGAAAGAATAGATGATGAAGACAGGAAGATCAGTAGATGATACATAGATAGATGGATAGATAGATAGATAGATAGATAGATAGATAGATAGATAGATAGATAATACATAGATACATACATACATTTATACATACATAGATGATAGAAACATAGATAGTCAAATTATAGGAGATAGGTGAAAGAGAATAATGATGAAGAAGATAGGTAGCTCAGTAGATGATGGATAGATGATAGATAATTGAGAGTATGTGCTATTGTAACACTGTAAAGTAACAGATGCTACTTTCTTGGCTACTTTTTCTTCTCTGAGATTGCAGGATCTACAACTGACCACACTTAGTTGGAATTCCTGATACAAAAACCTAGTCACACTTCACAAAGAACAGGCACAAGGATTCCTCGGAGCCCTGCCCTTCTAACTAGACCCTAAGTGTTTTATTCTGTTTTAATTTCCAGGCCTCCTGGAGGCCCAAGTCTTTTGAGTGTTCCGTTGGAATGTTAATTATGGGAAATTCCAGAATCTGGGGCTTAGAAAGGAGTTCCCATTTTCCCTGTTGCCTGGCACTGGGGTCCCTCTTGCCTGGCCTTCAGAACAGCCACTCACTTTCCAAAGCCCGCAAGACTGAAGCCAGATGGCAAGGCAGCCCAGACCTGCTACTTCAGGCCCTCCTCACCCTGCTGGCCCTGTAGCTCCATCCTCTGGCACTGGCCTCCGGGCACTATGCACCCTCACCAGGTCTCAAAGGTGGCTCCAAAGAACACCTTCCTTTATACAACTTTTACAGGTCTCTTGCTTCACCTGAGCCACAACCAACAAGAAATCAATGCAGGTCTACTCACCAGATCAAACACCACCCACTTGTTTGTGTGCCTGCACTTTAGTGCTCCTTTGCTTGCGGAGGTGGCTGTGGCTTTTGGCAGCCGGCAAGGGACACTTCCCAGCAGAGTCCATCATTAGCATGTTTGATCCCGTTGCACAGCAGGTCAGTACAGGAAGCTCCCAAAGGGACCCCAAAGCTTCCTGGAGACAGCCATGCCCCTGTGGCCTGGGTCTCTGCCTTGCCCACTCTGCCATCTGAGTTCCTGATATTCAAGGTTCACAGAAAGGCCAGATTTGCTCCATGGTTGGAGGTGCTCAGTGTCTCCTCAGTCATAGGAAGCTTGGGGAAGCCTGGGGTAGCTGACCTTCACAAAAGAATGAGAGGGGAGTGATCGTGAGAGTCTTTAGAGTTCCATAGTGGAGGCTGGGGAGACAACTCAGCGAGTAAAGTGCTTTCTGTGCAAACAAGAGGACCCAAGTCCAAGCATCAGCCCTGAGGCAAAAGCCGCACTTAGCCCTGTGTCTGTAATCCCCAGCAGAGCCTTACAGAGGGGAGACAAGCAAATCCCGAGCCTCCCTTGCCAGCCAGGCCAGTTAAACGGTGAGTTCCAAGAGACCCTGTCTCAAAATACATGCTGGAGCGTGGTGAGGAAGACACTGGAAATAAGCCTTCACACAAGCATGTGCACATGCACACGTGTACACACACACACACACACACACACACACACACTTTCCACAATAAAAGATGAGGACAACCTCAGTCCTTTCAACTTCCTTAACATATTCCCCTAGGCAAAAGGTTCCACATCTGTCGGATGTAAGGTTGGTAAAGATCATTTCCCAGTTAGTTGGTTGCCGCTTTGTCTTTTTGACAGTGTCTTTTGCCTTGCAAAAACTTTGTAATTTAATGAGGTCCCATTTGTCTATTCTTGATCTTAGAGTATAAGCTATTGGAGTTCTGTTCAGGAAATTCTCCCCTGTGCCCATATGTTCAAGGTTCTTCCCTAGTTTCCCTTCTATTAGTTTCAGTGTGTCTGGTTTTATGTGGAGATCTTTGATCCACTTAGAATTGAGCTTAGTGCAAGGAGATAAGGATGGGTCAATTTGCATTCTTCTGCATGTTGACCTCCAGCTGAGCCAGCACCATTTGTTGAAAAGGCTATCTTTTTTCCACTGGATGGTTTTAGCTCCTTTGTCAAAGATCAAGTGACCATAGGAGTGTGGATTCATTTCTGGGTCTTCAATTCTGTTCCATTGATCTACATGTCTGTTACTGTACCAATACCATGCAGTTTTTAACACTATTGCTCTGTAGTACAGCTTGAGGTCCGACAGAGGGCTAATATCCAAGATATACAAAGAACTCAAGAAGTTAAACTCCAGAGAGGCAAGTAACCCTATTAAAAAATGGGGTACAGAGCTAAACAAAGAGTTCTCACCTGAAGAATATCTAATGGCTGAGAAGCACCTAAAGAGATGTTCATCATCCTTAGTCATTAGGGAAATGCAAATCAAAACAACCCTGAGATTCCATCTCACACCAGTCAGGATGGCTAAGATCAAAAACACAGGAGACAGCAGTTGTTGGCGAGGATGTGGAGAAAGAGGAACACTCCTCCACTGCTGGTGGAATTGCAGGCTGGTACAACCACTCTGGAAAGCAGTCTGGCGGCTCCTCAGAAAACTGGGCATGACACTTCCGGAGGATCCGGCTATACCACTCCTGGGCATATACCCAGAGACTTTACCTGCATGCAATAAGGACACATGCTCCACTATATTCATAGCAGCCTTATTTATAATAGCCAGAAGCTGGAAAGAACCCAGATGTCCCTCAACGGAGGAATGGATTCAGAAGATGTGGTATATTTACACAATGGAATACTACTCTGCAATTAAAAACAATGAATTCACGAAATTCCTAGGCAAATGGTCAGAACTGGAAAATATCATCCTTAGTGAGGTAACCCAATCACAAAAGATCACACATGGTATGAAGTCACTGATAAGGGGATATTGACCCAGAATCTCAGAATACCCTAGACACAATCAGCATATCAATAGATTTCTAAAAAGATGGAAGGAGAGACCCCTGGTCCTGGAAAGACTGGATGTAGGGGAACGCCAGGACAGAGTAATGAGAGGGGGTTGAACGGAGAAAAGAGGGAGGGAAGGGGGCTTATGGGACTTTCGGGGAGGGAGGAAACGGGAAAGGGGAAGTGATTTGGAATGTAAATTAAAAAAATAAAATAAAATAAAATTAAAAAAAAAAAAAAAAGGTTCCACATCTAAAAGCTAATCTTGTAGAACAGTATCATTTTGAAAGACAAGGATACCAGATCATCCCAATGGGTAGATCCATGGGATGGCAAACGTCAGTCAGATCATCCTCTGTCCTCAAGAGTGAAGAGAGGATGAAGAGACGGGCGATTCATAGTTTTGTCCTAAATGAATCAAGTGACTTGTGCCCTCTGTCATCACGAATGTGCATGACCTGTGTCTTTTGATGTTCAAATGACATGTTGTGCCCTGTATCATCACAAATGTTCATGACCAGCAGCTTTTGACTTTCACAAAAATCTGTTTACCGTCTTGTTTCACTGAGGAAAGAAAATGGAGGCCATCGGGGATCAAATAATTTTCTTTTAGTCATGGCTAGATATGTACAGGAAAGGACAAAACAGACCTTGGTAGCTGCCTAGGTCCTTTCCTGACTCAGATCACTGCTTGCTCTGTTTAGTTAAGGCTGTGAGCCTGGGACACTCAGGTGGCCATGTCTTCTCTTCCCTCCCGCAGAAAACTAGTCTTTTTCGATGAGGGGGAAATGAATATTACTAGGATAACAGCCAGAGTCTCAGAAACCTTCGTCTCTTTTTTTTTTTCTGCTTCCAAGTATTCAACTCCCTAAGAGTCAAGCAATCTGCCTAGTGTACCAGAAAACCATGTCCATTTTTATTGGGAGCTATTTAAGGCGTATCAGCAGCATGCCAGACACTGTTCCATGGTCCCCCAGAGCCTCACTCCTCACTTTGGACTGATTTATGCTAAAAACAATTATACACCCTGAAGCTTCACTCCTGGAGCCAGCAAAGGGGCACCCTGAGGGGCCCTGTGAGAACTGATGGTGTTTGAACAGTATTTTTGCAGATCTTTAAGAGAGGCGTCCCAGGCCAACTCCAAGGCAAACTGTTTTTAAGTCTGTTTATAAGCAATAAGTCAGGATTGATGGAAGATTCTGCATACCACAGGAAGAGCCCAGCAGAGCCCAGCATGTGGTTCTCAGAACTCCAAGGCTAACTGGAGTTCACTCTCCCATTCAGAATGCTCTCTGATCACCCTGGAATATACAAGGCTGTGGCCCTCAGCGCAAGTTTCAATGCCACTCTGATCGCCCCATGTTTCTGCCCCCACAGTCAGAGATATGTTGTTATAAGAATCTGAACATGCATAGGAGTGCTGAAGTATGAGGTTTGTCTAAAGCCACAGGGTAAACTGCAGAAAACTTGCTGTTGCCATTGTCAGAAAGCCATGCATCGCTTAGTCCTTAAGCTCTGCGATGGTTTGTATGTGCTTTTCTCAGGGAGTGGCACGATTAGAGGATGTGGCCTTGTTGGAATAGGTATGTCATTGTGGGTGTGGGCTTAAGACCCTCATCCTAGCTGCCTGAAGTCGGTCTTCCACTAGCAGCCTTCAGATAAAGATGTAGAACTCTCAGCTCTGCCTGCACCATGCCTGCCTGGATGCTGCCTTGCTCCTACTTTGATGTTGATAGACTGAACCTCTGAACCTGTAAGCCAGCCCAGTTAAATTTTGTCCTTTATAACACTTGCCTTGGTCATGGTGTCTGTTCACAGCAGTAAAACCCTAAGACAAGCTCCAAGTTTGACTACTGTGTTGGGCAGTTACTGTTCCTGTCTAACTCCTTGTTACTGCGTAACTCCTTGTTACTGTATAACCAGTTACATATTGTTATTTGGAATTAGCATGAGGATTGATATCCAACTTTATTCATGCAAACACAGAGAGCCATCCTTAAAAGCAACAGCAGAAGAACTAGCAGGAAGAGGCCATCCTCCTAAGAAGAGATCTCATCGGTCAAACAAACCAAAACTGATTTTAAAAACCTGATGCAAAAAACCTGAGACTATAATTATATTGACTGTTCTGATTGTGTATGTGCACAAGTGTGTGTGTGTGTGTGTTTTGTCAACTTGACACAAGTTAGAATCATTAGTAGATACACACCACTGTTGAGACAATGTCCTCACCATATCGGATAAGCTTATAAGGCATTTTCTTGATTAATGATTGATGTGAGAGGGTTCAGCCAACTGTGGGTACTGCCAACCCCAAACTGGGGGTCCTGGGTTGTATAAGACAACAGGCTGAATGATCTGTGGAGGGCCAGCCAGTAAGCACTGCTCTTCCATGGCTTCGGCCTCAGTTCCTGCCTCCAGGTTCCTGCCTTGAGTTCCTACTCTGGCCTCCTGCCAAGGTAAACTATTATGTGGAGGTGTAAACTGAAATAGACCCCAGGTTGCTTTGGGTCATGGTGTTTATAACAACGATAGAAACCTAACTAAAGTGCTGATCTGAGATGGCACTGATATGATCTCTTTCCTTAAAGATCAAGATTGAGATGTAAAAAAAAGAAAGAAAGAAAGAAAGAAAGAAAGAAAGAAAGAAAGAAAGAAAGAAAGAAAGAAAGAAAAAAAGAGAGAAAGAGAGAAAGAAAGAAAGAAAGAAAGAAAGAAAGAAAGAAAGAAAGAAAGAAAGAAAGAAAAGAAAAGAAAGTTGGATCTCTTAAATTAAGTTCAGTTAACATTATAAATATTTTCAAACATAATTTCTAAATTGACAAAATAAATAAAATACTACAAACAAACAACAGCCACAAAAACAAATCCAAATGCAAACTAGGCATGATAATGCACAACTGTAATCTTGGCTCTTGGGCAGATGAGGCAAGAAAGTCTCAAACTTAAGGCCAGCCTGGGCTGCACTGTAAGACCCTGTCTCACGCATTACAATCGAATCCACTGTGTAAGTTCTCAGAGTCCTCACACCAGACTTCCTCCTTACTTACATCACATAGTTTCAGACACTGTTATACAACCTAATGAGGTAGTAGTATCCAGAATAAAATGGCTGTTCCTATTAAAACTAAGTGGAATGTTTTGTAAAGAATTAGTAAAGACAATTGCTAGCAAAGAATTATAGTTTAGTGGGTGTTGGCCAGAGCACGGTAAAGGACTGAACAAAACTGATACACTCTGAACTGCTTCTGCATTCTGGTTCTCTGAGGATGTCTTTAAGACCACTTCCTGGGATGCAAGTTCACAAGCTGAAAAGCTAGGTGTCGATTCTGGGTGTGGCTTATGCAAATGACTTCCAAGTTCCAGTCAGCAGGCCCTGATTCAAGGAAGCCCATGCCTTGTTATTTATGATAGAAATACAGAGCGCCGAATACCCAAGACACAATTCACATATCAATAGATTTCCAAGAAGACGGAAGGAGAGACCCCTGGTCCTGGAAAGACTGGATGTAGGGGAATACCAGGACAGAGAAGCGAGAAGGGGTTGAATGGGGAAAAGAGGGAGGAAAGGGGGCTTATGGGACTTTCAGGAGAGAAGAAACGGGAAAGGGGAAATCATTTGGAATGTAAATAAAAAAACTTAGAAAATAATAAAAATAATAAAAAATTAAAAAAAATAATAAAATAAAATAAAATTGAGAAAAAAAAAGAAATGCAGAGAGCCAATGAGTAAGACTTACTGATGTTAGCAAACAAACAACCCAAAGACATAAAAGCAAATGATCTGATTCTCCTATTTACTTGGCTTGCTTTCTTTTGTTTTCAAGTAATCAATAACTAGTCTGAAAATGGGGTTTTACACTGGGAGATGGGTTTACTGACTTAGCTCAGAATGAATTAGACAAAACACAGTGCCAAACTTCTCTTTTTCCTCTTCCTCCTCCTCCTCTCTTCCTCCTCCTCTTCCTCCTCGTCCTCTTCCTCCTCCACCTCTTCCTCCTCCTCCTCCTCCTCCTCCACCTCCTCTTCCTCCACCTCTTCCTCTTCCTCTTTCTGTGCTTCCCAGGAAGTTTTCATTCTTTCATTTGTTCCTTTACTGACGACATCCATGTCCTTGAGCTACCTGGGAAAGACTTTGTGCCAAGGACTTGTGTATAATGAAGAGTAAGGTAGATGGCACCCCAAACTGGGCATCTTCTTTCTGGAACCCTAGCCCAGTTTGATACCCCACTTTTCCCTGCACCTACTTGCCTCCCTAGATCCCATCCCTTCCTCTGGCTGCTTCCCCACACTACTGTGCTCCCATATGACTTTGCTTCTGTTCCTTCTCTCCCTGTCACCCCTCTCTAGCCTGTCCTAACTCTGTTTTCTAACTGTGTCTCTCTCCTCTAAGGAATCTACCCCACCACCAAGCACTATCCCCTCTCATTCTCCTTCAGAATATTGCTTTCTTCTGCAATTACTCATTTGCTACTTTTTATTGTGAACTAGTATTTTCTTAGAGTAAGCCTTTTTTCCTAATTTTCAAGCCACACAGGTTGATCCTTGCATTATTCAGCTCTTTGTCCTTGTGACAACATACCTGAGAGGCTTATTTTGGCTCTCTTTCAGAGGTCTCCATCCATTGCTGGTTGGAATCATAGTTTCTGTGCCTGTAATGAGGCAATACATCAAAGCCGAAAAGCATGGAAAGGCAGAGAAGCAGCAGCCAGGAATCAGGGAAGCCAGGCTGATGGAGACTAGAACAAGACATCTTTAGAGGCATTGTCTTAGTTAGGGTGTCATTGCAGTGAAGAGACACCACGACCAAGGCAACTCGTATAAAGGGAAAATGCTTCATTGGGGCTGACTTACAGTTTCAGAGGTTTAGTCCATTATCATCATGGCAGGAAGCAAGGCAGCATGCCAGTAGACACTGTGTTGGAGAGGCCTAGAGTTCTGTATTTTGATTAATAGACACCTAGGAGGAGGATCTCTTCTGCACTGGGTAGAGTTTGAGCACTAAGAGACCTCAAAGCCTGCCCACATCGTGACACACTTCTTCCACCAAAGCTACACCTATTCCAACAAGCCCACACCTCCAAATAGAGCCACTTCCCATGGGCCAAGCATATTCAAACCACCACAGGCATGATGCAGGTACCCCTCTCTCTATTTCAGCTCTATCTTCACTGCTCTAGAGCCTTCTAACAGCCTTTATCAGATTTATATCCATCCGTGGATTCAACCATAGAGTTGAACAGAGCCATCGTGACCTCTTCATCTCTAGAAACATCCTCACAATCTACCTAGAGGGTCACTATGCTCACCTCCCAGGCGTCTCCTCAAGTCAATCAATCAGTTTGGCAATCAGAGTTAACCACCACAATGACTGACACAGTTTAACTTCAGCATCCCTGTCTTAGTCACTCTCTATTGCTGTGAAGAGACACCATGACCAAGGCAACCCTTAAAAGAGAAAGATTTAACTGGGGGCTTGCTTACAATTTCAAAGGTTTGGTTCATGATTTTCATGTCAGGGAACATGACAGCATGCATGTAGGCACTGGAAGGGCAGCCAAGGGCTTTACATGTCATCTTCAGGCAGCAGAGAGAGAGAGAGAGAGAGAGAGAGAGAGAGAGAGAGAGAGAGAGAGAGAGAGAGGTTGGGCTTGGCATAGGGTTTTGAAACCTCCAAGTGACATACTTTCTCTAACAAGGTTACACAGGTACACCAACAAGGCCATCTCCTAATCCTTCTAATCCCTTCAAACAGTTCTGCTACAAATGTAGGAGTGTCTAGGGAGCCATTCCCAACCAATCCACACAATCTCCATATTGCCAGACACAGGCTTATTCATAAGTTCTACCTGTTCCTTTGACTACTAGAATCATCTGCATAAACACTAAGCCCAGGAGTTGATTTAAAAAAAAACACTGTTGATAGATTATGAATGTGTTTGTTATCCCTAAGAAGTACTTTAAACCAACTATTCAAACGTCAAAGCATCATCTAGTCGATGGCTAGTGTGTATGTAATGCAGTGAGCTCTGTGGAAAGGGAAACTCTCTGGAAGTCTTATTTGTTTATGAAACTTGCATTCTATGGAGATTTGTCTGCCTGCCTGGAAACATCTGGAGATAAAGTAAAAGGAATTAAAATTTTCCTGTATTTCTAGAACTATCATTCTTGCTAAGATTCTATTTATTTTTATATGTCCAGAGTGCAGAGCTCAGGGATTATGAAGCAAATGACACCTCTCTGGAAATTTTAGAGTGCTGAAAATATTCTTCTCCCAGCTGCATTATAAGGGTTGTAAATCTGACCCATCATAACCGAGGCTATTGTAAATGAGACTGACCTAAGCAGTTATCCAAGATGACCATGATTTTAAATCATTATAACCTTCTGCCCTCTGAGCCAAATTCAGTCACCCAAGCCCAAAATTGCATGTCTCTGCCACCCAGTCTTTCTAAAGAAAATAAATGTCGTACAGTAATGCTATTAATGAGACTTGGTAGTTCACCTTAGAGATCCAGGATGTGTCTGCACAGCTTTGGCTAATATCCCTCACTTAGCAAGCTACTCATATACATTGTGCTCAGGAGGGTGTTAACCTGACTTTTAAGGACCTGCAGAATTACAGAGTGGAAGATGTCGGGCTGACAGAGGGTCAACATCCCAGACTAGCATAAACCTCTGTTCCCTGAGAATGTGTGTGTGGTTTCAATTGGCCCATTTTTCTTTCCCTCCTTAGTGGGACTGTGGTAAGAAATATGAGATACTTCAGGGAAATGTCTTGAAGATTTCTAAGGATAGACTAGTAAATTCCTTACTCTGATACATACATGTTACCTGCAAAGTATTTGTACATTCAATTCATTTTAAGTCTCTTAAGCTCCCTGTAAAAGAGTCAGGGTAAGTGTCATGGGCTGACCTGTCTAAAATGGCTAATACTTCCTCCTTTTTAGCTTTTAAAATGGATTATTGACCCAACCATTATTATTTCATTTTGTACATAAGGACAGACATAGAATCTAGCAGTTCTATGTCTTAGGCTAGCGTGTTCTACCAAAAGACCTATCAGCACTGAGTCGCCAAAACTGGAAAAGGCAAATGTACCAAAACACAGAGGCTAGGAATAAACATTTCACAGGAGAAACACAAATGACCGATAAATGTGTCAAAAAGAAAAAAATACAAAAATGGACAGACAGACTCACCAATAATCAAAGTATACAAAACAAAGCAAAAAGAAAGTGTTCCTTCACTCCCCTTATCAAACTAGTGGGGTGGGGAGGTGGGGTGTTCATGTGTGTGCCTGCATATGTTCGTACACATACTTATGGAGGCTGCAGGACAACCTTGAAAGTCATTCCTCAGAAGTTGTCTACCTTGTTTTTTGAGGCAGGGTCTCTCATTGGCTGGAGCTTACCTATTAGGCTAGGCCAACACCAGAAAACTTCATGAATCCTCTGTCTCTGCATCAGTAATGCTGGGATCACAAACATATGATACCATGACTGGCATTTTGTGTTTTGTTGTTGTTGATTTGGTTTGGTTTGGTTTGGTTCGGTTTGGTTTGGGTTGGTTTGGTTTGGGTTGGGTTTTGCATGGGTTCTGGGTGTGCAACTTTGGTCGTGTTTCCAAGACAAGCACTTTACAAGCTTTACCCTCCAGCCACACACTAGCACTTTAAAACATCACCAGCCGGGGCGGACCCTCTTGCACACCTGGTAGAACTAGAAAGTTGTGTGACCCTATAATTAGTCAGTTCTCCATACACTCAATCACATAGTGGCAAATACTGAGGAGGCCCTGGGACCACAGAGAATACACATGTCACCTCTCTTCCTCTGTAATAACTATCAACGAAGCCTCTTGGAGTGCAAAAAAGTGAGCCTGAAACCTCCAGGAAGGCTTTGCAAGACAAGATACCTGGGCTGGCTCTTGGGTAGAGTCCTCATAAAGAGGAAGGATTGGGGAATACTCAGAAACAGGAGAGGAGAATGGTAGTATTGCATAGAGTATGGCACATGCAGATGGATGGCCAGGGAGTCTTTAAGGCTGGAACATAAGTCCATAGAGTGGTGGCAAGGAAAGACAGAGGAATGTGTGGGGAATGGCAGGCTAACTCTCACAGGGTCTCTTACAACAGGAAATAAGGCAAGGAGGGTAAAGATAGAAAAGACTAGAGAGCCGAGAGTGTCCCCATAGATAGAACACCCAGGTAGTCATCCATCTGCCAACGTTTCTGGAGCAGCCTTTCTGTGACAGATACTGCTCTGGGTGCCAGCATATAACTAAGCAAAGAGACATGCCATTGGAGATTATTTTAATTCAGAGGCACGTGGGGTAGTGGTAGATATAGTAAATAAATAAATAAACTATATAATTAAAAAATAACAAGCCCTAAAACAAAGAGCAGAGTATGGCAAGGGAGCATTGGGGTGCTGAGTGGGGGACAGGTATGTTGTTATTCTGACTGGAGTGGGTAGTCAAGGGAGGACCCATTGAGAAGTAAGACTTGAGCAAAGGCTTTAAAGAAGTTAGGTAGTAAACCAAGCAGGTATATCGGAGAAGAGCATCTTAGATGGAGAAGGTCAAGCATTCCTAAGGCTCAAAGACCAACATAGAAGCCGGAGAATCTGCAGCAGAGTGAGGAGAGAAACACTAGAGGTGAGGTTGGCAAGTCAGTAGGAGAGCTGGGCCACCTGGAGTCACAGAAGCCACTGAAAGACCTTATATTGTGGATGCACTGGAAGCCAAAGAAATGGTGATGTTCCACTGACGTTGTATGACATGGCAAATGTCAAAGAGAATGGAGAAGCCTTGCAGCATTATCTCAAGGACAAGATGAGCCATCGTAGACTGCACGTGCAGAAGGGTCTGGCACCAGATAGGAGCATAGACAGCTCATCTTCTGGAATAGGATGCTGAGGTCAATCTGGGGTGTGGACACAGTAGGTGTGTCAGTGGGGGTGGGGCTACAGCTAGAACCTGATGATTTTCTCTTCTGATCACTTTGGTTTCCTTAGTGAGGTACAAAGCAAGATCATCAGCTGGGAACAAGTATTGGGGAAAGAAGTTAATAAGTTGGAGATTGAAAGAACCGGGAACAAATAAAGATGGTGATTTCACCACATGAATGTAATGGGGGGGGGGGCTCTCCTGGGGAGCACTTGCCAGACAGGCATGAAGAACTAAGTTTATATCCCCACAACCCATCTGAAGCCAGCTGCGATGGCCCACATCCGTAATCCTAGCGTCCTCACAGCAAGTCTCTGAAGCATACAAGCCAGACACACAAGCTGTGAGGCACACAGCAGCACACAAGAGAGCATGCCTTGAACAGGGAGAAGGCAAGAATGGTACTTAAGGTAGTCTTTCTACCACCACATACACACCATGTCATGTCCACCCTCACACACACACACACACACACACACACACAATTCACACACACACATAAAGATTAGAAGAGGAAGAAGAAGAAGAGTGGTTATTTAATGACGTGTGAGGCGGGTATGAGGGTAAGATGATGTGATTATTGGGATTGGGGTGGAATTTAAGCTCGAGGATAAGGATGCTAGGGGAGGGGTCACTGAAAAGGTAAAAGAAACAAAATATGGTCCTGATGGCTACAAATCACCCAGGCTGCGTAGAGAATGAGCTGGAAAGGTGGGAGGTGGGGCCAAGAGTGGGGATATTAATTTGAGGCTACAAAAGAGCTGTCATGGTTGATGATCATAGTACAAAAGCAATGGAGGAGAGGTAGAGACAAATCTTCTGGGCCTTTCGTGCTAGAAGCACAGATTCAAATGCCATAGTATCAGAAGACACATTGGAAGAACATGGGGTGAGGAGAGACTAGGGCTGAGCCCAGAGCCCTGAACTGAGTGGGACTGGACAGAGAGGCCAAGTGTGGACAAGGAGCTGGGAGAAGCAACCAGAATCTCAGTGACCCATGGAGATCGAGTTGGTCTCAGGAAGTGCTAGTAGAGGGGTCAGATGACATCAGAAATAAACATGGCCCACAAAGTTCATCAACGAACGCATTGTTAATGAATTCAGCGGGTACCGTGAAGAGTGGATGTATGTGTCAGGAAATGGAGGTAGCTTTTGTGAACCTCATCTCTTGTGGAGACAGGTGGAGCCAGTCCCCTATAGCAATAGGCTGAGTCTACTGAGAGACCTTCCCGGAAATGCAACAGGAAAGGGGAAAAGGCAGAAATGATGTCATTACTTTAAATCATGCAGATCAGGATGCACCCATCTGTAACACAGTTGTCAAGACAACTGACAAGGCCTCCAAACCCATCCTTCATTCATCTGCCGCCTTGCCCTGTGCCTGTGGGCTCCTGCCCTTTTCTCCCTGTATAAGTTTAATTTAGATGAGAACCTGTTTGTTTCAGACACAGGGGAGCTAGTTTCACTTGTGGATAGGATCGTTACCCATCTGAGAAAGGGACTCCTCCAAGGGGACCTACGATATCTATGAAGTACAGGGATGATAGTGACCCTGCGTGTCTTCCAGTCACATCCCTACCTAGGCCACAGATGGCCTGAAGAAGTCAGGCATTTGTCATAACATAGCAAACGTTCTTTAAAGGCCTATTACTTGACAAAACAGGTATGAGTAGCAAGCCACACACCTCCCAGGATTTCTGCGGAATATAGGGTTAGTCACTGCAAAATCTCTTAAAGGGTATCAAGGACTAACCAATGGTATTTTACTTATTCTAGTGGTAGTCGAACGTTCTGGGGCACTAGCTGCAGTTAAGATATCATTTAGCAAAATACAATACTTCACCTACTGATAAGGCATTTAGGAAATTATGACTTCAACAAATGATTTACTGTAATAGATATACTCACCAGTGTTAGAATTAAGTCCAAGATCAGCAAAGAACTCCAAGAAATTCAGGAGGCTAAAAAAACGACTTTGGTATCCCTGGTTGGCTTAACAATGGGTTTAAATTCCTCTAGTGGCAGTACCGTTAGCCCTCCCATCCCCCTCACACAGTTTTTTGCTTAATTAATAGTAAGTAAACAAAAGGAGAAAGCTATCATCTGACAGTTCTGGAGGCCAAGAGGTTTAAGATGCAATGCCTAGGTTTTTATTTTGTTTTTTTGTTTGTAGGTTTGTGGGGTTTTATTTGATTGTTTTCAAGATTTATTTGTGTGTGTGTGTGTGTGCGCGCGCGCGCGCGCGCACGTGCATGTGTATACACTAGCTCATGAGACTGCACATTCACAGCGGCAGAGGAGGCATCCCTCAGAGGTAGAGTTACCGTGTTTTCGGGATGCCCGGCCTTTCGCCTGGGTGCTGGGATTCTAACTCTCGTCCTCAAGATTATGTAACAACCCATGTTAACCGCTGAGTCATCTCTCTGGACCATTTGCTTATTTGTCTTGAGATAGGCTCAGATAATCCAGTCTGACTTTGAACTCACTACACAGCTAAGGTTGCCCTTAGACCCCTGGCCCTCCTGCCTTCACCTCCTAAGTGCTGGGATTACAGGCGTGTGCCATCACACCTGGCTGTCTGGATTGTTTTGTAGACACTCTCCATAAGTAGCCCAGGCTGGACTTAAACCAACGATCCTCCTGCTTTGATTTCCCAAATGCTGGGATTCCAAGTGTATACCACCACACTCCTCTTGTTTATACTGCTGGAGAATTGAATCCAGGGCCCTGCACATACTGGACAAGCATTTTACCGTTGAGTTACATCTCTGGCCTATAATGCCAATCAAAGAAGTTTTGTTTAGCCCTGTCCCCAAATGAGAAATACATCCCTAACTACCGGTTCCTTTTCTCTCTCCCCTCCAGGCAACAAGCGTTCAGGGCCATTTTACCCTTTGCAGAGCACTTGACCCATAGTCTAACCCTATCCAGGTTAAACTTTGGGAGCCTTCTCCTTAGCCAGGCTGAGCCTCTGGTGCCTATGTCAAGATTATACGTTGGTCCTAGGGCCCCACCCGCTAATCTCTTCTCTTCTCCATCTGCTGCCGATACTGGCTTCTGTATATTCAGGAGAACCTTTGGCTTTAAGCAGGTTGCCATGGTGACAAGCATCCTGAGAACACTGTGAACTCACATGTCCTCACATGAATTCACATGTACTCACATGTAGGTAGAGAGTGTTATAATGAATGACAAGCATCCCCACAGTTGTTTTGTACGAGACTCCCGGTCAATTTATGAAATGGAGGACAAGCATTATCTAATACCTCCATTTTACAGCTGGGCAAACTGAGACTTCACAAGGACAACCCTAACCAAACCACCATACTGCATTGGCTTCCTACAGCTGCTAGAGCAAATTACCACAGACTTGGTGACTTGAAACCACGGACATCTACTCCCACGTACTTGTCCGACTTAGAAGTCCAGAGTCAATCTTAATGTCAGCAGGATGGTTCTTTCTAGAGGGTCTAGAGGAAAGTTTGAGTCCTCTGGCCTTGGCCTATCATGGGTCATGACACCTTTTTCCCAATGTCTGTCATCCATTGCCTTTTCCTCTCTGACAGTCACTCCCTGCCTCTCTCTTATGACACTCGTGATTACATGTGAGGCTGACAGTTCAGAATAATCCAGATCTCAAGATCCTAAACTTAATTATGTCTTCAAAGCACCCCTTTTATTACACCAGGCAAAGGGTACAGGTTCCAGGGATCTGAGTGGGTCTTCAGGGTTGTCTCCCAAGCTACACACACATACACACACACACACACACACACACACACACACACACACACAAATGTACAAGACTTCTTTCCTTCCTGGCAGCACACTGTCCAGAGTTCTCTCTTTCTTTGGAATTCTGCTGTCATTCTGTGTTAAGGAGTCCCTTATACTTTTTCAGGTGAGGCCCCGATCAAGGGAGTCAAATCATGTGGGTGAGGTGAGCTTCAGAGAACTGACTGTCACCCTTTTGTCTGCGTGTTACACATTGCTGCCCTCATCCCAAACCTGAGCCTTTGGATATCTTCATCCACGGCATCATCTCTCTTCTGTCTTTCACTCCATGCTCCACTGTGTTTTCTTATTATTTTACATTTTCAAAAGATTTTGGCTTTGTTTTGTTTGGTACGTGTACACATACATGCATGTGCTCGCGCCTGCCTGAGGGGGCCAGCGGGCACAGATTTCCTGGAGTTGGAGTTACAGGCTGTTATGAGCTAAGGGTACTGAGAACCAAACCCCAGTCCCCTGCGAGAACAGCTGAACATCTCTCCAGCCCCAACTGTGTATTTACCCTCCATGGGTAAATGTCATTTACATCTCAAAAAATCTAGCCATTAATGGCATTGGTACCTTTTCATTGCCAATTGCAAAGACCTTTCTCAAGCTACAGAATGACCCAGTTGGAAGCTGTTCTCATACCTGACAAAGAAAATGAAACTGGGAACAAACCAAGACAGAAAAGTCAACTCTTTGGGGAAGTCAATTTAAAGGCCCTACTTGTTCCTTAGTAGCCCCTATTGGTTATCCTGTTACATCATCAAGATTAAAATATAAAGGAGAAACCCAAGCTCCCCCAGGCTGGGTAGAGCCAGGTCTGCTGGTGGGATGCCTGAAGGGTGCTCGAACTAACTCCCAAGGCCACCTCTGCAGCCAGTCCCAGCAGTCTCTACCAATGGGTAGTGTGCCCATGTAGCCTTCTCCTTGTAGACCCCGTATTGCCTGGGCCGGCACATTCCTGGTGAGGGGATATTATCCCTACCAGGTAGACAAGAAGGTATCGAAAGTGCCAGCCCTGAGATTCTCAGAACCATATTGAGCCCACAGGCGGCCGTTGGAAGCTCTAGAGACATGAACATCATGCTTGCTCCCGTACAGCTCCTGAGATCCGCTCTGGGGATTTAATGCAGCCCCCAGCAGAGACACGAGTGAAACCCAACAACAGGAGGGCAAGACGATGGGAACTCTAGGCACAAAATAGACTTTGACAGCTAGTCTCCTGTTATCTCAAGTAACTTCGGTTCATACAATTACATTCGCTACCTCGTGCATTTATGTCTTGTGCCTTTTAAAATTTCTCCCCTGACTCTGTACTCCAGATAATCTGCACCTCCCAAATCTTCCAGAATGTATCTTTGGTCTAAACCACTGATCTTTGTTTCGTATGTCTTCCATATGTTCAGCCCTTGGATCGCTGCGCAGAACGGAACCGGTCACGGGAGGCTTTCCCGAAGGGCGCACACACAGCCATCGCCTTTTATCCTTTGTACGCTTGGTCACGGCCACAGCAAGCTGGTTTGGGTCATCGTGCTCAGTGGGTTCAGATTTACAGGCCATCTCCACAGCTCACCACCACACTGTGGGCACCAGAGTTTTATACATAACAGCAATGGATCATTAGTCCAATTAAGTCTTCGGCTACTTCAGTGATTTCTCTGGAAGGGAAGAAAGCACAATATGTAATTTCAGCTTTTCTTGTGAGGATCTTCAATCCTCCCATGAACTAAATCATTTTATCAATTTTTAATTTTTTTTTAACTTGTCCCATTAAACTACAGACCCGGAACATACTCATGAATGGCTTCTTTCTGCTTAAACTCGAGGACTTCCTGACATAACAAAAACTGGTAATTAACTGGCTCAGAGACTTTTACAATGGCCTCTTTAAATAAGTTCCAGTGTGCGACTCTGGCAGGCCGGCTCTACATGGCTGATAGTGGCAATGTGTCCTCAATTAAACAAGCTATCACTGCACGCTCTCGTCCCCCAAGCTCTGTGCCCCACGCTCGTTCTGCTTGGAGGTGCTCACCTCTCTCCACCTTCGGCCATTGTAAAGTCATTCCCTGTGTGTGTGTGTGTGTGTGTGTGTGTGTGTGTGTGACTCCTCCCTCTCCATTCTAGCCTAGTTCTTTCTTCACTCCCTAAACATTCTGTCTCTGGGTAGACTGGGTGGTTCAGTGGTTAAAGACTCTTCCTGGCAAAGCTGAAAGGCTGAGTTTCATCCCCAGGTCCTGCATGGAACAAAATGATAACAGACTCCCAAACACACACACACAATAAATAAATGTAATAAAAAAATAAATTTCAGTGTTAATCAGCTTCACCCTGCCAAAGACTAGGCTCCCAGGGTTCATTTTAAGTGTGGATCCAGGGACTCAAAGAAGAAGAATGTCACCTTGGCTCTCTCCAAAAGGTTGTCAAGTTCTGGTTTGTTTTCCCTCCTCCCTGCCAGCCTCACAAATACAGCACCCCAGGGAGCTGAGATAACTCAGTCCTGGAAAGCATTTGCCTTGCAAGCATGGGGACCTGAGCTCTGTCCCCAGAGTCACATGTAAAAGCAGGGCAAGAGTGCCACACACTCATGATTCTTGTTCCACGCACTCACGATCCTAGTGCCACATACTCATAATCCTAGTGCCACACACTCACAATCCTAGTGTCATACACTCATGATCCTAGTGTCATGCACTCACAATCCTAGTGCCACACACTCATGATCCTAGTGCCACACACTCACGATCCTAGTGCCACACACTCACGATCCTAGTGCCACACACTCACAATACTAGTGCCACACTCTCACAATACTAGTGCCACACACTCACAATCCTAATGTCATACACTCATGATCCTAGTGCCACACACTCATGATCTTAGTGCCACACATTCACAATCCTAGTGTCATACACTCATGATCCTAGTGCCACACACTCATGATCTTAGTGCCACACACTCACAATCCTAGTGCCACACACTCACGATCCTAGTGCCACACACTCACAATTCTAGTGCCACACACTCACAATCCCAGCCCTGCTGCAGTCTGCTCCCACTGCTGTGATAAAACACTCTGACCAAACGCACCCTGGGGAAGAAAGGGTTTCTCTCACCTTACAGCTTAGTGTTTCACAGACAAAAATCAGGCAGAATGGAAGCAGAGGCCGTGGAGAAAAGCTGCTCACCGGCCTGCGCCTCCTAGCTTGCTCAGTTTGCTTTCTTATACCTCAAGACCACCTGCCCAGAGGTGGCATCACCCCAGGGGGCTGGGCCCTTCCTCATCAATAACAATCAAGAAAATGCCCCGCAGGCTTGCGTGCAGGCCAATCTGATGGGGGGGGTTCTCAGCTGAGGGTCCCTCTTCTCAAATGACTCCAGCTGTGAGAAGAAGAGGAAGAAGAAGAAGAAGAAGAAGAAGAAGAAGAAGAAGAAGAAGAAGAAGAAGAAGAAGAAGAAGAAGAAGAGGAGGAAGAAGAAACCAGGACATAGGCAGATCTAGATCTACGGAGCCTGCTAGCCAACTAGCCTTGTCTAGTTAGAAAATCCAGAGTGTGAGAGACCCTGTTTCAGGAAACAAAGTAGACAGTATCCTGATGAATATTACCAGAGTCTGACCCCGAACATTTGTGCACAGAACACATATGCATACACATGAGCACACACAGGGACACACACCAAAACACAAAAAGGCAGCACTTATTTTCCTGGATAAGGCATTTCTGTAAGCTCATATTTACACAAAAGCCTTCTAACGGGTCTATGTAGTTGGTACTTCGCTATTTCTCCCTCAGCTTCTCCACAAACCAGAACTGGAAATGGGTGCTCTCCATGAGGCTCCCTTTGCTCTTAAAGTAAATCTAATACCTTGACAAAGTTGGCACCCTCCGGGGTAAATTGATCTGGTCAAGCTTTTCTTTTACCACTGTCCTCACATTCCCACCTCCCTGACCCCCCTTGTTGCTCAAAAGCAAGGATGCTTCTAGTTCGGGTCTTTGCACCAGCTCTTCCATCACTGGGCTAAGGTGGTCTGCCTACAGCTGCATTATCACCTCGGGTCTCAGCCTGAAAGTCAGCTCTTCTCGGAACCTACACACACGCGCGCACACACACACACCAATGGATCACACCAATTTTTTTTTAAGATTCTGTATGTGTGCCATGTGTGTATGTGTGCACATGTGTGCATGTGCATGTGTGTGTACATGTGCATGTGTGTATGTGTACATGTATGTGTATATGTGTGTGTGTGTCCGTGTGTGTCCGTGTGTGTGTGTGTGTTGCCCACAGACACTAGAAGAAGGCATTGGATCCTTTGGAGCGGTAATCACAGGGCGTTGTGAGCTGCCCGACATGTTGCTGGTATCCCAACTCTGAATCAGTAGGATGTGCTCTTAACCGCTCAATCTCCCTAACAACTCAACTTAATTTTAAGGCAACCTAACTCTATCACTGGTGCTGATTTACCCCGTAGCACATACATGCTCGGGATTTCTTTTTTTTTTTTCCTATATTTTTTTATTTACATTCCAAATGATTTCCCCTTTCCCATCTCCTCCCTCCCCAAAAGTCCCATAAGCCCCCTTCCTTCCCTCTGTTCCCCATTCAACCCCCTCTCGCTTCTCTGTCCTGGCATTCCCCTACATCCAGTCTTTCCAGGACCAGGGGTCTCTCCTTCCATCTTCTTGGAAATCTATAGATATGTGAATTGCGTCTTGGGTATTCCGAGATTCTGGGTTAATATCCCCTTATCAGTGACTGCATACCATGTGTGTTCTTTTGTGATTGGGTTACCTCACTAAGGATGATATTTTCCAGTTCTGACCATTTGCCTAGGAATTTTGTGAATTCATTGTTTTTAATTGCAGAGTAGTATTCCATTGTGTAAATATACCACATCTTCTGAATCTATTCCTCCGTTGAGGGGCATCTGGGTTCTTTCCAGCTTCTGGCTATTATAAATAAGGCTGCTATGAACATAGTGGAGCATGTGCCCTTATTGAATGCAGGTAAAGGCTCTGGGTATATGCCCAGGAGTGGTATAGCCGGATCCTCTGGGAGTGTCATGCCCAGTTTTCTGAGGAACCGCCAGATTGCTTTCCAGAGTGGTTGTACCAGCTTGCAATCCCACCAGCAGTGGAGTGTTCCTCTTTCTCCACATCCTCGCCAACACCTGCTGTCTCCTGTGTTTTTGATCTTAGCCATTCTGACTGGTGTGAGGTGGAATCTCAGGGTTGTTTTGATTTGCATTTCCCTAATGACTAAGGATGTTGAACATTTCTTTACGTGCTTCTCAGCCATTAGATATTCTTCAGGTGAAAACTCTTTGTTTAGCTCTGTACCCCATTTTTTAATAGGGTTATTTGGCTCTCTGGAGGATGAGCCACACATTAAAACCAGGGAATGCCAGGTCACTGCCCTCTGGGCTCCTCTGAGCTCTTCCCTCAGAACAGCAAACTTCCCTCAGAACTCCACTACCCTTCCAAAGTGCACAGGCGCTGGCTGTGTCATGGTGGCCATTACACAGGGTTGCTCAGTAGCAGAGCCCCGCCCTCCAGTCAAGCCACCCAGGGTGTGCCTAGGATTGGTGATCTTTGGCAGGGATTTGGCACTGAAACAGAGTGTACCCTCAAGTTAAACACCAAAACCCAAACTGAGAAAAAGGAATTCCTGGTTAAATATCCCAACCCTGTTTCTACCTCACCCTGCTGTGCAAATTTATTAAAGCAGTCTCCAAATAAACAAGTCCTAAAACCAATCAGGAAGTGGAAAAACATAAAAATAATCCCCAGCCCACAACACACACCCAAGAAAACGGGAAATAAAGAAAATGTTCAGTATAAAACCCATGGGGCCAAACTCTGCCCTCAATTAGTGGTAAAGGCTGCCAACCCAAGTCAGTAGAGGTTTTCAGTGCAATAGTAGAGGCTCGTTTAGGGCCCACAGTGCACTGTGCTTGCTTTTAGTTCATACATCTGGAATATCAAGTGGGTGTGTGTTGGCTTCAATATCATGGTAATTAAACTGAACAATACTATCTTCCATGTGCATAGCATTGAAACTCACACCAGCCAGAGTTTCTAAAGTGTGTGTGTATATGTGTGTGCATGTATGGCTGTGTATGTGTAGTGTGTGTGTGGTGTATGTATGTGGTGGTGTAGTATGTGTATGGTGTTTGTGTGGTATGTGGTATGTGTGGTGTGTGTGTGCATGTGTACATATGGGGTGTGTGTGTGTGTGTGTGTATGAGTGTATATGTGTGGTGTGTATGTGCATACTGTGTACACATAGAGGTGTATCCTTACTTCAGACCATGTGCAAAAGTTCAAAACGAATTATAAGCTTAAGCATAAGAATGTTAAAGTTAGGGGCTGGAGAGATGGCTCAGCGGTTAAGAGCACTGACTGCTCTTCCGAAGGTTCTGAGTTCAAATCCCAGCAACCACATGGTGACTCACAACCATCTGTAATGAGATCTGACGCCCTCTTCTGGTGTGTCTGAAGACAGCTACAGTGTACTTACATATAATAAATAAATAAATAAATCTTTTTTTAAAAAAGAATGTTAAGGTTAAAAAAAGGTACATCTTTATAATGTTGATCTAAGTAACAACTTCTGATATCCAACACCAATAGTGAGATGGAAAAGAAATGTAATTAGACTTTACTAAAAGTTTCAAATTTATTATAAAAGGACACCATTATGAAAATGAAAAGAGCCAACAGGATGGAGATATATGTAAATAAGCTATATGATAATGGAGACACATGTAAATGAGCTATATAATAATGTACTTGTATCTGTAAACAATGAGCGCATGGTCATCTGCATATTTTCTTTGGAGAAATGTATATTAAAACATTTTTCTGGTATTTTTAGCAGCATGGAAGATTTTATGAATTTTCAATTGTCATCTGTCTTTCCAATCACCACGTTGTAAGTTTTCTTTATGGATTATGCCAGTTGATGGACGTGGCACTGTCACATGGTAGGATATTACTCAGCAATAGAAAGAAATGAAGCACACTGGGAAATGAATAAATATTGACAACATTCTGCCAAGTAAAAGAAGCCAATATGCTGGTGTGCTGGTGCACACCAACACCCATGCAGGCAGCGGACCCAGGAGGGTCGGGAGAGCATGGATATCCTCAGTCTTGAGTTGGGGGCCAGCATGGGCTACATAAGACCCAAGAAAGAAAGAAAGAAAGAAAGAAAGAAAGAAAGAAAGAAAGAAAGAAAGAAAGAAAGAAAGAAAGAAAGAAGGGAGGGAGGGAGGGAGGGAGGGAGGGAGGGAGGGAGGGAGGGAGGGAGGGAGGGAGGGAGGGAGGGAAGGGTTGGAGAGAGGGAGGGAGGGAAGGGTTGGAGAGAGGGAGGGAAGATGAAGGATAAGGAGAATCCAGGTACAAAAGAACACATACTGCCTAAGTCACTTAGTGAACTGTCTGCGAAAGCTAAATCCACAGAGACTGAAGTGGATGTGAGGTTGTTGGAGCCTCAGAGGACTGGGAAGTGACCACTGATGGCCATAGGTTTCTTTTGGAAACGAGGGAAATCGTCTAGAATCAGATAAAGATGGTGGTGGCCCAACCCTGGAAACGCACTAAGAACTATTGAAATCCCTTTAAAATGGCAAGTTCAATGAAATATAAATTATATATTAATAAAACATTACTAAAATAAAGCCTGAGAATGCTTATGAGGTAGGTTTCACTTTCCGCGTCCTACAGACAAGGTTCGGAGTGAGGGCTTCCTCAGACTCTGAGAGTAAGGAGGAGGAGATACATTTGAGACTCCCTTTCCCATCTCATTTCACCGGGATGACCTCGAAGGCTCTGGAAACGAGGGAGCGAAAAGGAGCCAGGCACATCTGGCTTAGATCTACGGTGACTTAATTCGATCCTCATTTCCTCGTCCTGTACAGCCAGCTTGATCCTGGGTCCCAGGCAGATGGGGGTGTGGCACGACTCATGGGAAGCCCAGGAAAAGCCATAAACCTCGTGTCACTGTGACCACCGACCCGCACTGTGGCCCCCTGGCTCCTATCAAGAAGTCTGTGCCAACAATCGATCGAAATGGCAGGGGCTCAGTTCAATTGTTCATGAATCCCCATCCATCATGAGGACAGCCAAATGACAACTGTGGCCTTGTCAGGACCTCCTCCTTCACACGCAGAGGCTTAAGACAAGGGGATGGCCCTTCGCCCTTAATGATATTCCCTCCTGCAACATGGAAGCTCCACATGCAATAGAACCCAGTACTTGCTCCTACCGTTTATTATACATCATATATACTATGGGTCATGTATTATAATTACCTGCTGATTTATCTTCTTCTAGCCCCTCCTCTTGTGGGCTTCTTAAAAGGAAGGTTTGTTCTATTCAGTTTTCAAGTCCCATGCTATGGAAACTTCCTTTCTCCCATGAGTATGCATGGACTGGGTATTCTGGAGTAGCCAGCTGCAGATGAAAATATTACTGAGTGATCACATCCCATTCTCCGGACACCCCACGGGAGGGAGATTGTGGCAATCTCGATTTTACAACTAGTCGATGCAAGCCTGGCGACATCTCTTGGAATTTCTCCGGCGTGAATTCCTGCTCGGCATCAACACTTGCCTTCCTGCCTCAGTCTGGTAAAGACGGGGAACGTGTTTGCACAGATTTAGTTCTTGTTGTATACAGTTGGCGAGCAGCGATGTCAGACAGTGTAGTGTCGCCTAGGGCATGACGAGCAGTACTTCCTTGCATCTCATTACAAACAAAGCGGTAGCCTGTCTGAATCCCCCATCTTCCCATTCAGCTTGAGGATTCTCGTTTTTTAAACTTCTTTTGCCACAGAGAAGTGGAGTAAGAAAGAAGTAGCCCGTTTTCAGAGTCTGAGTCATTTAGCTGAAATTGTCTCTTGTCCTTCTGGTGGAGATATGGATGTTTCCTATCTCTCTGGAGTTCTTTTTACTAATGAAAGGCTAAGGTACCCAGAGTTTGACAAATCTTAACAATTTTCTAAATGTAAGTGGTCACCTTCAGAAACTAAAGCAAATCAGAAGAGGATCAGTTTCCTCCTGTTCTCATGGGCTGGCTGAGGAACGTGAGGTATTTTACACACACACACCTCCGTCCCCACCCGGGCACATACATTGTTCATCCTTGTTCTTCATTATTTTGAGACTAGCTCTCACTATGTGGCATAGGCTGACCTCAAACTTGCCATTCTCTGGCCTCAGCCTCCCTCAGTGCTGAGATTCCTCTTGTGGGCCATCACACATTGCATAATGTCCGTTTTCAAATCCGGCTATCCAGTTAAAAATTCAGGACTTTAAACTTGAGAGTTGTTCATGTTCTTCATAATGTCAGCCCTGAGTGCATCTCCCACTATTCTCTCACTACTCCATACGTCCCACAAAGAACTCGTGTCAGGGGCTTTCCACTCGCAATCCACACCCAGGGATAGAATTTCAGATATCGGTCCTCACTGACTTGTCTCTGGGAATAACTGAGTAAGGCAGGAAATAGCTCCATGGCCGCCTTGTGTTGTCCTAGCCCAACACTCAGTGTTTGATGACTGCTGAGTCTTGCCACCTGTATCTTCCATGCCTTGACTGTTCTACTAGACGGGGGACTTTCCTATGGTGATAGGCCCTGGGCAGGAGTAATGTTTCTGTGTCAGCTTATACTTGGGGTATGTTTGGTTTGCTTTATTTCATTCTGCAGAGGGAAATCTATAAAATAGAACATTCTTAGTGATTCTTTCTCATCTCTTGACTTCTCTTCTACCTCTCAGCATTCCATCTTTCCTAAATCCCTGACCCCATGTACCTCAGTGTCCTCAAAACCAGCTAACTATACTAAGCCTGCACTTAGTCCAAGTAGAAAGATGAGAGTTGGAGAAGACTTCCTGGTGCCGTCCACGGTAGAACAGCTCGGAGCTGTTGGAAGGTTAGTAACTCAAGAGGCCAGCTCTTTGTGGATATAGAGAAAATCAATCAGCTCCCCCAACCCGCACATTCTTCAACCCTTCAAGAGCCAAAGCGTTCCTCCAAACTCCTCCCAGCTCCAGACCTTTCTCAAGCTCTTCAGTTCCAGCCTCCTTGGATTAACTAAATTTCTATCCTACACACCAAATCTCATTAGTCTCCTTTGTTTTCCACAGCCCAAACCCTGCACACAGAGCTTCCCAACAGCATATATCTTATCCACATGCCCTGGGGTATATTTGTACCCTCTTCTCCCACCATCCTAATCTGTCTCCAAACACCCAAGTCATTTCTTCTGTGAGGAATTTATGTTTCCAGATACAGAATCTTAAAAAGTTCTCCTGTGAAAACTTACAAGGGTCTTGGAGATGAGGAGAAGTTTTCATGTTCTACTGAGATGCTGTGGAAAGTAAAGATGATGAAGAGAGGAAAGATAAGGCAAGGATAGGCCAGGTAGATACAGAACAATGAAGGAAAACAGAGACATCCCAGAAGAACATCAGCCACAGTATCTACAAGAAGAGGCCAGTGGCAAAGTCAGAGGCAACAACAAAACCTTAAGTGAACTCAGGCTGTGATACCGACATCAACCCCATCAATCCTCAGGTGGGGCAGGACTGGCTCTGGAGAAAGCCAGACAGCTCAGTCTTAAACTTCAGATCCCACACTTGGGAGAGCAGGCCCTGTACCTCACCTGGGCAACACAGGGGAGCTGGCCCTGGTGGAAGGGACACAGGTAAGCCAGCTGACATGGGGTAGCTGTAGGGGTGATGCCCTCCCCCTCCCCTTTGCCACCTGCAGTAGTCGGAGAGCTAGCCCCTAGGGCCTGAGAGTGGGAAGGCTAGCCCTGCCCCCTCACTGGCTATCCCACTCAGGAGTGCAGGTCCTGCACCTCGCCTGGGCAACACAGTGGAGCTGGCTCTGAGGGAGAAGGCACAGGAGACAGAACAGGAAAGTTAACCCTGCCTCCTGCTGATGGCAACTTTGGGTGGCCTAGCCGTAGCAGGGCTGGAGAACTCACCCCGGTGGTGTGGATAATGGAGAGCAAGAGGTCTGACCAGCTCTTCTACAGGGCTCTGACTGAGCCCGCCCCCAAATTTATATCATCTGTGAATGGTTGGGATATGTGAAAGGGCCAACCGCGCTGTTTGTTTCAAAGCTGCAGGATCTCCATGGCACAAGGCAACACCAGGATAACTGGGAGGAGTCCCGGTGAGAATCCAATATGGATGGCGTCATAGAAGCCAGAGATATTGAACCAGACCAATGACTCATTGCAACGAACATTTGCAAGTGAAGATGTGTGGACAGAGGGATAGACGCACTGTGACACACTACAGCTTCCACGATGAGATGTTTTCTATGCTCTGGTCTCGGCGGTGGTGATAGTGATGGTGTTTTCTTGTCTGCAAGTTTATTTTGTTTTGTTTTGTTTTATTTTATTTTATTTTCCTTCCTAGCCACCACATGGCTAATCTCAGCAGCACCAGGTTCATCCGCAGCGCATGAGGCGTGTGTCCGAGCTCTGCCTGCGTGGCTTCCTGGCTGTGTGCGCACAGGCCATGTTGTAAGTTTCCACTTCCCACCTGCCTATGGTGAGAACGCTCATGTCTTGCAAGGTTCCCACCAAGGCAGGTCACAAAGGCTATTAGTCTCAGAGCCCAGCACACACTGGGAACCCAAGTGAGAGGCAGCCATACTGCATGGAAACTCGCATGGCTGTCGTTTCTATTTAATTAACATTGCAAGCGATAACAAATGCAATATGCCCTATTAATGATGTTGTAAGTTTTTAGCTATAATTAATGATGTACTTTGATAAATATACAGTACTGATTATTGTTAAATTGCAACCAGATCTGTGAAGCACTGACTTATAGCATTATTTATCTTCAGAGTGTCAATATTCCCACTTGCCCTGAATAATTTTGGAGTACCTACATAATGTCACTGAACAGACTTAGGAGGAGAGGGGTGCCATCTAGAGCCCTGTGAGTAGCCCCGGATCCCCTCTGACAGTAACTCAGATCTACTCAGATGTCACAGATATCAAATACTGTGTTCTCTAATTATGTTCAGGTATCTGCTGAAAAAAAAATAAAAACTAGGGAGAGGCTAGGGAGGTAGCTCAATCTTAAGTGCTTGTGATAGAAATGCAAAAGCCAGAGTTGGATTCCCAGAGCCCAGGGGGGAAAGCCAGGTGTGGTGGTATTGTAATCTAGCACAGGGGAGGCAGAGACAGTTGGATCCCTGTGGCAAGCTGAGCTAGCTTACTTGGTAAGTTTCAAACCAGTGAGAGATGGTAACTTCACAAAACATGGTGGGTGACAACTGAGGAACAAACACCAAAGGTTAACCTCTGACCTATGCATAAATGCATGAACACCTGCACATATGCAAACACGCATGTGTGTGTACATGTGTGTGTGTGCGCACGCGTGTATGTATGTGTGTGTATACGTGTGTGTGCACGTGTGTGTACATGTGTGTGTGTACGTGTGTGTACGTGTGTGTGTGTGTGTGTGTGTGTGTGTAGGTACATGGGTACTGAGCTGTTCTCACCCTCCTCTCCAACCTCCCACTTCAGTAGAGATTATATTTGAAAATCGGCCTTGACTAAACTCTTCTAATAGCTTGTAACATCAATTTAATGACAGATAAAATAAAGGAAAATTACATTCTCTTTCATTTAAATGCTAAGCCCTTTTAATTGTTTTATTTTAAAAAAACTCATTTCCTCTTGTAATTATCAATATATTCCCATCACCCCAGGAAATAAAAGGTTTCTTTCAAGGGGCAGTTTTAACACCTGTAAATCCCCCAGATGTTTGAATGAGTCCGTAGAGCTGGGGAGGAAGCCATTTGTTTTATGTCTGTCGGATTCTCAGTTTGCTTTTTTTTTTTTAAATCCTTTCATTGTATTTTTGATTAGTCCTGGATAAATAATGTTTGGATTAAAAATCCCTACTGTATGACTGTGCTTAGCATTCTTGCTACTAGTTTCCTAGACTCGACATTTGATGAAAATATAACAGTCCCCACCAACAAATCAACATGATTATATACAGAACTGGAGGGGACCAGAAGGCCATTTGACTTTGACCTGTGCTTTGTAAGAAGTGAACTGAGCGAGAGAGTAGTCCCCTGATTTGTCCACCTGGAGGGTGGCCTTTTATGTTCCACCAGCCGCAATCTCATCCCTCTGTGTATACATACACACACACACAGAGGTGCACAATAGGAGGGACATTTAACTATGCAGCAGAACCTAACACATTAGGTGTGCCTGAAAATATGTCAGAAGAAATGTGATAATAATCACTTATTTACTCTTTAGGTGTGTATGTGTGTATGTGTTGATTTATGTGTTTGTATGAGGGGGGATGCATGGCAAGTGTGTGTGTGTGTGTGTGTGTGTGTGTGTGTGTGACAGAATGTATTACAGGTTCTGATACTTACTGACTGCTTAGACAGTCTGGCCAAAGCCCCAGGGACCCTCTTGCCTTTGCCTTCCTAGTTCGAGGCTTACAAGAATGCCCTGCCATACTCAGCGTTTTTATGAGGATACTGGAAATCCAAAGTCAGGTGCTCGTGAGTGCAGACCTGGTAAGCACTGTGCCCACAGAGACACCCCCTTAGTCCTGTCCATCACATGCTTATCGAATGCTTCCTGTGTGTACCATGAACTGCCATTTCTATACACTACATCTTTCCCCTAAGCACCCATGCCTAGCGTAGCATGCATCCTTCTGCAATGGAGATACCGCTAACTAAAGAAAGCATTCGCAGGGGATGGAGAGATTGCTCAGTGGACAGAGTACTTATGGTGTAAGCACAGAAACCCAAGTTCAGATCTCCAGCAACCATGTAAAAGCTGGGCATGGCGGTGGGAGTCTGTAATGCCAAGAGGGGAGAGGGAAACAGAGACAGGCGGACCAGGGACTCAGTAGATGGTGAGTCAAGCTGAAGAGTTTGTCCCTTCTTGTTTGATAGACACTGTTCTTTATAAAGACAATAAAGGGTTTTCTCAGCCAGAGGACAGCCACCTCCCGCAGAAGTCTCACTCAGAAAAACTGACACTGACCCATTCACAAGACGATTTCCAGCAAAAGGCCACATGCACGGATATTTTCATGTGACTGTCCTCAGAGCTGGCAACCTGTTCCAAAGCCCAGTGTCTTTCCAAACTTGGCGACACCTCCTGAACAAAGAAAATGACCCAACTGTTTCCCAGCCATTGGGTCTACATGACTCTGAGGCTGGTGGCTTTGACCACAATGTATTTTACATCAGAATAAATTGTGTGGACGATACTACGGGGCATAAGAAAATTTCATCAAATGTTGCCGTGGGTCAGGCAGAGAGCTATTGGTGCTTAGTCAGTTCTACTGAAGAGAAAGCAAGCTAGGAACCACATATTGGCTGATTCTGTTTCCAAGATGGACACGTTGATAGGGAGCCTGTCAAGATGGCCTGCTCCCTAATACAGGGTCAAATATCTTTGATTTTTCATTTTTGCATACAGAACTGGAATAAAATTAAATGTGGGTGATTAAATGTTCCATTGGACTGGAGAGAGCACTGATTATTCTTCCAAGAGGTTCTGTGTTCAATTCCCAGCAACCACACAATGGCTCACAACCATCTGTCATGGGATCTGATGCCCTTTTCTGGTATGTCTGAAGACAGCTATAGTGTTCTCATATACATAAAATAAATAAATCTTTAAAAAAAAAAGAAAAGAAATGTTCCATTCTGTAGTCTAACAAAATATCCTAGTATTTAAAAATTCAAAAATAACCATCATTAATTCTATTTTGTGAATCTCGAATGTCAAGAACTCAGGCGGGGCTCACCTGTGCGGTCCATCTACTCAGTGTGAAACCATTGGGCTTCCACAGCAGTGCTCGGTAGTCTGTGGACATTTGGCTTCAAGACATGTTCACTCTCATGTTCAGAACCATGCTGAGATTGACAAGAGGACTGGTCTCTGTTGGTCCCACTGACCAGAGCCCCAACACCTCACTTCTCCTGCAGGTATCTCAGGGGAGCTGGCCAAGAACAAGGAACCCTAGAGACTCTCTGGGAAGCTCCCTGACCTGACTCTGACCCAGTCATAAGTCACATGGTGTTACTGTGCCGCATCTTCCTAACTACAAGTAAGCCATAAAGGTAACCAACTTCCTAAAGCATGTTTGGGGTGATCAGCTCTTCTCTCCGACACGCGTGTCCACCTTAACAGAAGTAGCACAATTTTACAGTGTCATGGTGCCTGCTACTCTCACCTTCACCATTACACATGCTCAGGGCGTGGGGAACATTTTAGAGATGAACCATAGCAAGATAATAGTCATTGCAAAATACAATGGTTATTTTCTCACGCTTCAGATCCTTAAGCAAAGCTCTTAGCCAAAAATGTTTTTTGTCACCATTGAAAAACTCTCTGCCATGATTTGAAAACTGTGTACTCTGCCAGTCCAGTACTACCTAGATCAGCTGACTCCTGCCATGCCAACCAAGGGGATAGATAAATGACTTCCCCAGGGCCAGAAGTCTAGCAACCTGGGGCATCAATCCATAAATGGTGCTAGAACAACCTGTGTACCTTCAAAATCATTCCTGGGTATGGAACTGTTTTGTAAAAGAAACATCAAAAGGCATCTTAGGTAGTGTGGAATAAATGACTCAGCAAGCTGCCAGAGGGCTGGGATCCGGGCTAACAGAACAGAGAGGGTCACTGAAGTGCCTTGTCAGAGGTGCCACCCAGCCAAGTCATCACTGATGCTTTCTGGGTGAATTATGCATGTCTCGAGTCAAAGCCAAGTCTCTCATGAGAGCAGAAAACACGCTTTGAGCTGCCACCAGGGCCTTGCCTCAGCCTCTACTGTGAAGGTAGGAAACAGGTCTATAAAGAACTCATCTTAGCACCTGTCCATGGGTTCCAGCTCAGTTACTGTAGGCATCCATTCCCAAAGTGACCTTGGGACAAGGTTGGGTTGTGGCTATGGGGCTGGGCTAGAGAGCTATGGCTTAAGACAGCTCAGCCTTCTGTAGGCCTTGTTTTCAAAGTTTACTCTGTATTCTTAAAGGCTGTGCACCCACATCAACCACTATTTTCACTTGTAAAGAGGGGAATATAAGACTAATTCTCACCTTTGAAATAGTCCACATAAGTTCAATCACTTAATTACAACCCATAACCATCCATGAATACGGGAGATTAAAAGTATTGTTACCTGGTGTGTGTGTGTGTGTGTCTGTGTGTGTGTGTATGTGTATGTGTGTGTGTCCCTTCCTAAACACTTACACACCCAACTTAACAGCAAAATTTCAGGTTGTCATAGGATTAATTAGTGCCATCTTTCCCATTACAAAGTTCGCTCTGCCTACCCAGAATTTGGCTAATGGTTCCCAAATCAAATAAAGCACAAAAGATAATCTAGCATCTCAGAACACTGGGCACTCACTTGCATTCTCCCCAGGGCATTCTTTCCTTCTTGGCAACAGAGTCATTGTCAAATATTGGTTCTAATAAAGATAGTGCCAAGACCCAGTTGTGGCAAATCTACTGGCCAACCTACTGGCATTATCCAGAATGAACTTTTAAGAAGAGATAGGAACATTAAAGGTAAACTGGTATTAAGATTGGACTTCACTGAGCCACATGATTTTCTTTGGGATTTGGGGACACTATCTAACTTACAAATGCCTCCATGGATGTAAAGGTCAAATGACCTATTTCAGAGGGCATCAGCTAGACACAAGGGCTTCACCAACTCCCAACACCTGCCTTTCCTGTTTATTCACTCCTTTGCTGGTATAAACAGGCCACGAAGTGGGGTAGGGTGTCTGTGAACCGGCTTCACAGCTGCTCCGTTATTCCGTTAGATCAATATTAATTTTTGCAGGCTTCCTTTTCCAGTGCACCAAGGTAGAAGTGGCAACTTGTACACACCCTGGTGTTTGGCTGGCGGGAGGGATTTATGAGCCTGCTCTAAAGATACAGTCCCTGTTGCATCAAGTGAAAATCTGGTTGGAGCCCAAAACAGCAAGAAGACAGCAGTGGGGGGCGGGGGACACGCAAAGTCAAGCCACCTCTCACAGGCCAGATCACAGAAGCTGAAAACCAAGTACCTGGATATTATGTGCCTGCCTCTGCTGTTCTCGCCGCCAATTTCCCACTTGGCCACATGTGCACATTTAATTAATGTTCTGCTCATCACCTCCTGCAACTCATTAATAAGGATGCACTGTAGATACAGGCCCATCTCAGAGCCTGCCAGAACCACTCCGCTGGCCACCGTCTCCCAGCCAGAGCACAGCCGCCCACCGGCTGCTTACGTGGCTTCTCCAGCCAGGTTTCCATCCGGGAAGCCGAGCTCAGAATCCGCTCGGTTGAATTCATCTTTCAAGTGAGATTTCTGGATGCATCCATTTCATTGCCTTCACCCACTAATGTGGTAGAAGGTTTTTTTTTTTAATTCTATTAAAAAATGCAATTAAATTTGTCTCATGGAATTTGCTCTTTAAAAATCCAGACAGCTGCTTGCTCATGGTGGCATTATGCTCCTGATTCCTGCACATTTTTTTTTCTTCATCTCCATTCCATTACTTTGCCGAGGATTAAAGACAGGCTTAGCAGATGGCAAATGCCAGGATCTCTTCCCACCCCCACCTCCCATTCGGAAGGCTGGGATCATACCGGCCAGAATACACAGCCCAGGTTCCTCCATTCGGCTTTTGAAAGAGAGAAGCAATTGTTTAATTTAAAGCCATCAGCTAATGCAGAAAATAAGATAGAGGGGTGGGGGAAGAGAGACTGAGGACTATTCTCCATAGCTGACCTTTAAGGCCCTGGTTGGGTGTCTCTCCCTGAGCCTCAGTTTATCTCTCCAGAATCCCTCCTTCCTCCTCCTCCTCCATTTCTCAGCCATAAAGCACTCATTAGGCTGTGAAGCAAATGAGGTAATGTCTGTGGTGAGATGGCCTGTGCGTTTCCAAAGAAAGACACCATATAAAAAGCATTCTGATTGCTAACAGTCAGGGACACTCAGCGTCGGGCCTGGCTGGCTTTATAAACTATTTTACTGCCTGCTTCTTGCAAAAACTATTTTTATCAGTTAATTACACATTTTTCTTATTAAATAACAATGTGAAAGCATTTCTTGCTCATTTTCCTGTCATGATTAATTTAATCTGCCTCCCTTTATTAAAAGTCCGGTTCTCTTACTGTGTCTTAGCCACTCTGGTAGGCTAGTAACACCCCCACAACTATTCATCCCCCTTGAGTCACATCAACTCCTTCTACTTCCTTCTTCTCTGCAACCCAAGTCTAGGAACAGCTTTCCTTTTTACTGCCCCCTGACTGCATCTGGTTTCTAAGGAACGGCCAAACAGTGGAGGCTCTCTCTGCCTTGCCTTTCTCTTCCTTTTGGGTTTTCCCTTGAGTAAGCCAATGCCCAGAGGAAATCTCAGTCTATCTATGATGACATCCTGCATGGGAGGGAAACCAAGGCAGCATGGTAGTCGGGCTGGCACTGAATGTCTCAGCATGCTCGTGACATAGCATGCACAGCAGACACACACACACATACACACACACATACACACACACACACACACACACACACACACACACACACACACACACACACAGAGTGTGACCTGGATTTAGGGGAAGAAGTAAGGTAAGAAGAGGAAAGTCGTATTAGTGGCAGTCCCTGCACTGTGGGAATCTTTTCTAATGTCATTGCTATGAATCATAAATAATTGTGATTCGTGACAATAGTAGAGGCTCAATCTTCCAATGGGGAAAGCAGACATAAGGCACCCACAGACACTCTGTGGGCCTAAGCCCACAGAGACAGAAAACAGAGCTCAGAAAAGAGGTATCACAATTTTTTTGAGGCAAAATAGTGAACCAAAACAATTGCAGAAATGGTAGCCTGGTAAGTTATTTTGTGTGCTTTTTCGTTGGTTCTTGGGATGGGTGGGCAGCCTGCTGATCCCTCACTCTGGAGGGTTGACTTTGGACAGCTTTCTCCCCGGAGGGTGGCGCTGAGCTGCCTGATACCATTATAGTGAGCACAGCAGAGCATCAGCATGGTCGTCCTCTCCGTGCTCGGCCCTCAGAAACACTTCCACTTTGTCCCTGGAGGCCCCTCAGGCTGGCCAGCTTGCAGTGTGGTGAGCTGCCCTAGAAGGGAGCCCAGGAGGCCTGAACCCATGGTATAGCCAGTGGGAAACTGAACCCCCCGTCTATGGCCTATGATGGGGCAAGTCCTACCAATAACGGGGGGGGGGGAATAGGGGGTTGCTGTCTGCACCCTACCCTGGTCTCCACTGCAGATGAGACTGCAGCCACACATAGGTACTTGAATGAATGTTTTATTGCTCAGGACACCACTTCTGTCCCAGTATTGTTAATCCAGAGGGAACTAAACTGCTACCTGGATAGGGGAAGGTGAGGCACTGTCGCTTCAGTTGTACATGAAGCTGTGTCGTTCAAAACCCTCCTTAATGTTGTGTGTGATCTTAGAAGTTTCCCAGCTCGATTCTCCACATAGCTACCCCCCATCCACAATTAATTGTTTGGGGATTAAAAAGAAGCCCACCAGCTCCCCAGAACAGTGTGAGAGAAGGAGACAGGAATAAGATGACCTAACCTCTACCTCGTTGGTCAACATTCTGGGCAAGTCATTCGGGCTCTGCCAATTTTACTTTCCCCTCTGCTAAAGTCAAGATAATCTGTGTAAACGTGCAAACTAAAGCAGCCTAAATGTGTTGATGGGGGTCTCTTGACATCTTCTCAAAGATTTGAAAAAGCACAACTAATAATGTAGCAGAAGATTGTGTTCAAAGATAAGATGAAAGCACATGGGACAGATACAATGGAGCAGTGGGCTACCTGCGCTGGAGTGGCCAACTGCACCAGCAACTGCCAGAGCTTCCTTTTGTAAGTCAATGAGGAGGAAGACTTGGTTGCAGAGTGTGGGTGGTTTTCTGTTTTGATTGACAGGCTTAGGTGATATAAGCCTTAGTTTACTCCACATGTCCTTTCCCTTGATACATCTGGTATTAATCAAATGCATGCCCAATCATGCCTAGGCATAAGATTGCAAATAGAGAATTTCCACCTGCAGAAAAAAATAATAATAATTGATTTTGAGGACACAGTTTGCCTTACTGGACATGTACCCAAACCAGTCTAGACTGGATCAGCCCATTGCCCATAGTTACTGGATATGTTCCAGAATTGCCAAGGGGTTGCTAGGGAGGAGTGGGTGACCTACTGCTTTGTTTGGAGTAGGGTGTATGTGCAGCCAGATAGCTAAGAGCTTTGTTGAAAATGAAGATGGGCATAAAGAGCTGAACTCAAGCAGAGTCCAAGTTGCTAAGATGTCCCTACCCTTCCTTGCCTCAAAAGGATTCCTCTTCCCTCCATATCACCATCTTCTAGCTGTTGGCATTTCCCCTTATGGCCACAAGATGCTTGTAACAGCTCCAAGTCTCATGGAGTCCCACATTAATGCCACAGGGGATGAAAGGGAAATATTCTTGTTTCTTGGTCTAGACATGAGGAAATTTTTCATCAAAATTCCCCTAGCAGAATTCCCCAGGCATCTTATTGGCCAGACCTGGTTGACATGTCTACTCCTCAAGTATAATGACCATGACTGACTTAATCCACCCACATTTTACCCCTGAGGCTGGGAGAGGTCTGGCATCCTGTGAATCGAGCAGCCAGGCCACCCAGAGAGAAGCTGACAAAATTTGAGGTTCTGTGCTCACAAAATAAGGAGTTATTTGCCACTCTACTTAGTGGCATGAACCTGGGAGAGGAAGACCTAGAAATGAGGTGGACTAAAGTCTCATGCAATAGCCAACTTTATTCAGAGCATCAGACAATTTATACTCTGGAGGTTGGGAAGAGTCACCCCAGTAAAGTGTATAATCACAAGGACAAGGCACACATCTGAGGTAAACTCACTCCTATCCTATATGCCTGAGAGAAGCATGAAACTCATCCTAAGAACAAGTCTGTGTTTTGAAGAAACTGAGGCCACAAGACTCTTGTCTTGTTTTCTTGGAGGTTTCTCATATGACTCCATTCTTGGACTGTGTTCCAACAAGGAGTAAGCTGTGAGTTCTTACATGATGTACTGTGCTGGAGAATAGCACACAGGATGGCTTGACCCAATGAAAATCCACATCTTGTTCCCACTCCACACACAGTGTAAGTCAGAGAAGGGCTCTATCATCTCCTACAGGGACAGTCGGGTCCAGATGACAAAGGCTCCACCCAGACAAGGCCTCAGAAGTCACTGAGGCAGCAGAAGAGAGACTAAAGACCTTTCTTGTGGTCACTTTCACTCATGTCTCTCAGTCAGAAGTCAGTATTCTCATGTGAGTGCCAATATCCTTTTCTGCATACCAGGAAACAGGTAAGTCAGCACCTCATCTGATCCCAATGGGCAAACAACACTGTCTACAATAAAGTCTTGCCTTTTTCCAAGTTTTTTGTGACATTAAAGTGAGATAAAATAGTTCTTTATTTTTCAGTCATTAAGCTTAGATCTACCAATCACTGCCTGAGATAGTTCATCCAGGGGCCAGGAAGACAGATACCACCTTCCTTAAAGACAGAGTCACCCAGAAGAGAGCTAGCGTCTCGTCATGTTTTGAGGCTCTCTTGCCCTTTTATCCTCCTTCAGGACCCTGAGTCCCACGTCACAAATGTTGTTTCTCACCGGGCGGTGGTGGTGCACGCCTTTAATCCCAGCACTTGGGAGGCAGAGGCAGGAGGATTTCTGAGTTCGAGGCCAGCCTGGTCTACAAAGTGAGTTCCAGGACAGCCACGGCTACACAGAGAAACCCCGTCTTGAAAAACCAAAAAAAGAAAAAAAAAATGTTGTTTCTCATTGCTGATTTCAAAACCCTTGTGATGCCCTTAAGGGAGTCTAGGCCAGAAAGGACACAGCGTTGAAGTGAGAAATACTGCATAGGATAGAAAGACACCTCACCTCTTTCTCTTCCGGTCCCAGGTGCTGCAGTAGCCGTGGGTTACCGTGCAGACATGGCCAAATCCAAGAACCACACCACACACAACCAGTCCCGCAAATGGTACAGAAATGGCATCAAGAAACCCCCGTAACAAAGATAGGAATCTCTTAATGGGGTTGACCCCAAGTTCCTGAGGAACATGCGCTTTGCCAAGAAGCACAAGAAGAAAGGCCTGAAGAAGATGCAGGCCAACAATGCAAAGGCAGTGAGTGCACGCAGAGGCCATCAAGGCCCTTGTGAAGCCTCAGGTCGTCAAGCCCAAGATGCCAAAGGGCCCCAGCCGCAAACTCAGCCGCCTGGATTTCATCCCTCACCCCAAGCTTGGAAAGCGGATTCGAAGCTACATGGCCAAGGGGCATAGGCTCTGGCAGTCAAAGCCCAAGGCTCAAACCAAGGCAGAGGCCAAAGCTCCAGCTAAGGCCCAGGCTTCTGCTCCAGCCCAGGCTCCCAGAGGTGCCCAGGCCCCTGTGAAGACCCCATAGAAAAGGCTCCTGCCAGTGTGAAGACAGATGGACTGCTGGGACACACCTACTCACACACTATTTGCAGATGACCAGTGTCCTATGCTGTTTTTACAAATAAACTTGGGGCAAGATCCATCTAAAAAAAAAAAAGAAGGAAGGAAGGAAGGTAGGAAGAAGGAAGGAAGGAAGGAAGAAAGAAAGAAAGAAAGAAAGAAAGAAAGAAAGAAAGAAAGAAAGAAAGAAAGAAAGAAAGAAAGACACCTCACAGACATCCTCTCTTCCCCCTGTGCCGAAGTCTTAAAGCAATGGCTTGTCATCAACTTTCTTCTCAGATCTCCTTTTCAATGGTTCATGAGAGAGCAGGGATTCCTGACCCAAATCCACTCACCTCCCTCCTGGAACTCTGCTTCTACTAGTCTCACCTCTCAGGGCGGTCAATGTCCTGAAAAAAAGGGATCACAGTATGGTCAGGGTGAAGGTAGAGGGGACCCTGACATTCAATGCTTCAGTACAAAGTACTCACCAGGATTGCCTGATCAGTTCAGGCCTATTGAGAATATTTTTTTTTTCCATCTGGTCATCAGAGACACAAAGTGAGGTGTTTCTATTTTCAACCACAGTTTCTAAGGTTGCTGTGGGCATTGAAAACCCACTAAACTGTAGCAGAAGATGAACAGCAAGTGAGGGACGTTTTCTGTGAGCTAGGCCTACAACAGACACCATCACTTCTGTCCACACCTCTGGACAGAACTGTCATATGACTACCCCTAACTGCAAGGGAGGCTGGGAAATTTAATTTAATTTTGCATCCAGGAAGAAAGAATAGATTTTAGTGGACATAGCTAAATTGTGAATCTCACCCACAATCACCCACGTAACTTCCTATTTTTTTACTTAGCAAAGGTTGACGTCACGCTGTTTCTATATAGCAGCACACTCTGGCTGCCAAGAAGACAAATCCTTATGGAGACAGGCTTCACAGACATGTTGGTGAAATTCATAGAGAAAGACCCAACCTACTGCTCATGTTCCCTGTGCTATCACTCTAACTACATGCTCGGTCAGGCCTTGCAATCCTTGACAGATATCCTGAGCGAGACAGTTCTAGCAAAAAAGAAAGCCAATCAAGGTTTCATTAGTAAAAAAACATTCTTTCTCAAATAATAACCAGAAGCATAAAGGGTTATGCTGAAAATGAATCGCTAGCAGTGGGGTCTAGGAAGGAGTGCCTTTCTAAGCAATCTCTGTTCTTATATCCACTAATGTGCAACAGGCTGAGCTCTTGGGAGAAGCCAGACACTGTGTCAAGTGCCAGAGAGTCATTGGTGAACTTCAATGACAAGATTCCCTGGGCCCATTTAGACTAGGCTCCAAAAAGAATATAAATATCTAAGAATATAAATTGAATGTAGAGTGTACTAAGTAATTTGGATAAGAAAATGGGCTGAGGCAGAGAGTAGCCACAGGGATGGGGAAGGGGAGCCTGGAAGATAAGACTCTGAGAACAGGATATTGGGCGTGTAAAAAGTAGAAAGGAGACAGACAGTCTGAGTAGAGGGCACAGTGTACAAAAGTCATCATGAGGGACTGTTTGACATCACTAAATAACAGAAAAGTAGCTGATACCATGGAGACAATGAGGCTAGCGACACTGGAAAATGAAATTGAAGATGCTGGGGCCAGATCATGAAATTTTGTTGATTATGATAAAGAATTTGAGTTTGAGTATAAATGGTATGGGATCTGGGGATCAGAACTAGAGATGGGCAGGACTGTTAACTGTATTGAGCTGCTAGAGTAAACAACAGAAATGCCACACAGGAAGTTCTAGAGGCTAGTTAGTCAAGATCAATTGTCAGGGTTGGTCCTACTGAGGACTTAGAGGGAAAACCAACCTCAGACCTCTCTTTTGGTGGTTTCTGGAAGCCTTCAGGAAGTGTCCACCTGAGCTAGCACACCATCTTCCTCTGAACACGTTTACCTACCTCCCATTCATTGCAGGGTAGTCCTTTTAGAAGAGAAAAGCCATATTGCAGAGAGTCCACTCTCTTGCAGTATGATGTCATTCCAACCAATTACACCTGCAATAGCCCTATTTTCAAACATGATCCATTCTAAATATTTCAACACATATTTAGGACCCAATCGAACAAGGGCCTGACTCCTCCCACTGTGGGCACATGTGATGGGGGAGCTGGCCTGGAACAAGAGTGAGCGTGAGACTGAGACACTCCCATCCTGAGACCACTCTCTCCCTGCTTTCAGCATATGCGCTCTGGTGCATGACTCTACTTCCCTCACTTCTGAGTATAGTCACAGGGTCTATGGTCAGATTACAGGGTCAACTTCCTCTCTCCCAAGGAATTTCTCTTCATATAAATGAGCCATTCCCAGCACCTCAGCTCTACCCAATAATATGTGCCCACCCTGGAAATCCCTACCCACTCCCCAAGATCTGTACAGTCCCTGTTCACCCTAAATGAAGTTGAGCTGTCTCACTGAAGCGCATCCCGGACGTCAATCTCTTGGTTGACTCTGCCTCTGCTCCGTCATCCTTGTGGACTGGAGACCAATGACCCAGGAGGAAGGGAAGCCGCACATTCCACAGCACATACAAAGTTTTGGACCACTGGTCCCATATGCATGGGAAGAAGGAGTGGTTAACATGAGGTGGACATGGTTAGAGTGAGATGGAGGAGGTTAAAGAGAGGTGGGCATGGTTAGAGTAAGGTGGCAGAAGGTAATGTTACTGTGGCAAATGTGAGAGATGATGCTTTTTGCTGAAGTATCCATAGGCAATTTATTTTCTATAAATTGGTTTGAATACTGATAGACTATATCTAACTCATGGGGGGAAGTGGGAAAGCAAGAATGGCTTTTAGGGGTAAGAGAGACAGCTCAGTAGGTAAATTTACCTGCTGCCAAGGTTGATAACCTGAGTCTGATCTTCAGGACTCATATAATAGAAAGAGAGAACCAATTCCAGTCAGTTGTACACACACACACACACACACACACACACACACACAGAGAGAGAGAGAGAGAGAGAGAGAGAGAGAGAGAGACAGACAGACAGACAGACAGACAGACACAGAGAAACAGAGACAGAAAATGTAATTAAAATATTGAAAAATGACTTCTAATTTTCTAGCTGATAAATTAAAAAAAACTACATAGATGCCCAACAAGGGATGAATATATAAAATGTGGTACATTAAGCCAAGAGTGGTATAGCACATACCTATAATCCCAGCAGTTGATAGACTAAGGTCGTTGAATGGTAAATTCAAGGTTAGTCTGGACTATGTATAGAAACCCTGTGTCAGCCGGGCAGTGGTGGCGCATGCCTTTAATCCAAGCACTTGGGAGGCAGAGGCAGGTGGATTTCTGAGTTTGAGGCCAGCCTGTTCTACAGAGTGAGTTCCAGGACAGCCAGGGCTACACAGAGAAACCCTGCCATCGAAAAACCAAAAAAAAAAAAAAAACCCTGTGTCAAAGAATCAAAAACAAAAATAGAGTCCTAGTGTTAACAGGAAATAGTGGAACTGGAGACCATCATGCTAAGCAAAATGAGCCATATTCTGAAAGCTAAATCTCATGTTTTCTCTCATCCACGGAATCTAGACTTTTGAAAAATATCAAAGTATACTGGAGAGATTTGAGAAGAGAGGGGACCAGTAGAACCAGCATCAACAGGAGGCAATGAAGGGCAAGAATTATCAAAGAGTACTTCATACACAATAGAAAATGTCGAGACATTATTTTACACAATTAGTAAGTGCTAAGAAAGAATCTTTGTATTGAGTAAGAAGAAGGATGAGACGATTTATGAAACTTAAACGAGATGGCGTTAATTCTTGCAGCAGCACACAGCGGTTTTACTTGAATATGATAAATTTGAGATACATGTGATCCCTCCACACAGACATGACAAATTCATGGTGTCTGTAGAGCTCTGGGTTTCAAAGGAAAGGTCTAGAGACAGAACTGTAGGCTCCCTGGTACACCACATATATAGGGTAACTCAGAACACATGAGTAACTTGTTCCTTCTCTAGGGAGGCCCCTTTTCCTCACAAGTGGAAAATTTTACCCATCAATCCTGCTGAACCCTGGGTACTTCCTCTCAGACTCTCTACCACTCCGTGGGACCTTGGTTTCTAGAGAAGAAGGAGACAGGGTGTCTTAGAGTTTTATTGTTGTGAAGAGACACCATGACCACAGCAACTCTTATAAAAGAAAATATTTAACTGGGGCTGGCTTATAGTTTCAGAAGTTTAGTCCCTTATTGTCATGGTAGAAAGCATGGTAGTATGTAGGCAGACATGGTACTGGACAGGTAGCTGAGTATTCTACTTCTTGATCTGAAGGCAGCAGGAGACTGGGTATCACACTGGGTGTAGCTTGAGCATATATGACCTCAAAGCCTCAAAGCCTGTCCCCACAGTGACACGCTTCGCATTCTCCATCAAGGCCCACATCGCCTAATAGTGCCACTCCCTACAGGCAAGCATTGAAACACATGAGTCTATACAGACCATTCCCATCAAATCATCAAACCAAGCTCCCAACTGTAAGCCTGGTGTAGAAGTGTTCATCCTCTATGACCAAGAGAACCCCCACAGCCCAGCATCCATGAACACCTCAATCACGTGAGTCCGGTGAGCACACATGCACACACCTTATCCCTTCAGTAGAAGTGACCTAAACTTTGTGAGGTTTGCATGTCCCTAGAGATGATCTCATTTGCCTGCTTCAAAAGCGCTTTGGTCTGCACAGCCTGTAGCGGCAAATTTACACTTCAAAAAGCAGACAGCTTTTTCCACATCTTATTCACTTAATGGGTGAGAATGTAAAATTAGTTCCGTTGCTGATGAGGACCTTGAGCCAAATGAAAAGTGTTCATTTGTCAGCACAGGCTTACAGCCTGAGACATGATTATAGAGCTAATCCAATAATGGGTTTAGAGACTGCTGAGCATTTATTTATATACAGTATGTCTTGTTATCTGTTGATAATCAGGACCTACAATTTACTCTTTCTTGTGCGAGGAGTGTGAAATAGCAACATCTTCCAGACATATTGCATTTAGGTACCAACATGCAAACACATACAGAAAGTGCCGTCATCAGCAAAATATTTTATTTGCTTTCTTTAAAAGAAGAAAAAAAAAGAAGCAAAGCTTGGATCAGGCTCTTATGTTTTTAAACGCAAATGGTACCTTTCCCTTGATGTCTTTCTTGAGACTCGCTAAGGGTTAAGGATGTTCCTGAATCATCTTGACCCACCCTAATCAAGTGACTTCTCGCTCTCTGGGCTCAACTTGCCCTGCATTCAGGCAGAATAATACAAACCGAGACGATACCTGAGCATGTCTTCATGATGGCACCTCGATCAGCTACCTGAGTCCTACACATACTCTGCTTGCTGCAAAGATTCGTATTAGCACCATGTAAGCTGGCGAACGGTGATAATTATCTCTGCCAAAGGTTTTTTTTTTTTAAGTATAACTTAAAGTTAAACATAAAACTACTGCATCTCCACCAACTCTTACGGAGCCTTCATGGTGCTCCCTGAAATGATTGTTTTGTACCTTGTAGGTGAGACTGAATGCCGGTCACTAAAATATAGGGACATACCTAATATAAATATAAAACCCAACACCTGCAGGTGTTTTTATAGGCCAAATTTGTTGTTGAATATTTATCATAAAGATTTTAAGAACGGAGAGATGTGTCTGGAGTAAGAAGTCTGCTTATTGCGAGTGTCTACCTGCAAAGTCTGTGAAAACCCAACAGCACGTGGGAAAAGTCAACACTAGGTCTTCTGTATCTGACCACCTCTTGGACACAATGAGAACACTCCAGAACTGATGTTGTAGGTTCCCACTTCAACGTGTGTGTCTCCACCAAACAACCTCCAGCCCAAACGAGGCCGAGGAGATTGGCCACTGTCCTCTCTGACAGGGAGGGGGACGAATGCACATCTTTAAGCTGAAATCTATTTCACGATAAATATTTCAATGTCGACAAAACAGATTGGTTTACTAGATTACACCAGCCTACCAAGGAAATCCCATGGTGAGTGACAAAGCTTGAAGTTTTGTGGATTTGTAGATGTGAGGGCTCTCCATAGAAGGAGTCTTAGCAGGGATGAAGAGCTAAATCCAGGCAGATCTATGTGATGGCCACACGTGACTACTGAAGTCCAAGACCCCCTTTTCTCCTTTGCATGAGTGGTGGTTGCTTTACCTAGCCTGGATGATTCATTAGGCTTCAACTCTGGTGGAGATTAAATGAATCCAGCATCCATTTACATTCTTACTTTCGTTGCAGAGACAAATCTTTCTCGTAGCAGCCAGTATAATCTTCAGAGTTTTCGTTATATAAAACACCTCAAGAAAAACGCACTTCGGTAAGATTTACACTTTATTACTCTAATGATTCTACAAACACTTCCACAATGTGATGAAAGACAGCGCAGCCCCGGACTGATTGAGAGCTAATAAAAATCAGTACTGGAAACTGAACAGAGCGCCCTTATCATCTTCCTTTCATTTAGAGCTGATTACTCGGGGATTATAATGCAATCACATCTATGTGAGAGAGGTAGCTATGGGAACCAGTTTTAACTGTTTATCTAGCCAAAGATCTTAATTTAAGTTTGAACACTCCGATTCATTTATATGTAAGACACCAAGGAGACAAAATGCAGGAGAAACAGATGCACGCTTGTTCTTCCCATTTAACTTCATAAGCTACCAGCCAATTTGTCTTTCAGGGACAAAATTAATTTCTGATGACAATGTGAACAAGTAATAAACTCAAAGTCCCTGTCCTGGGAAACTTGTTAATGCCATGTAATGTTCTGGAGTTATTTAGTAGGGAAAACAAGGTTTGCTCCTGGAGTTACGAGGACATCCATAACAGACTTGTCTTTATCCCGACTGTTAGTCACCCCTGCAGAGGCTTAAGGCACCTTTTCTAGGGGCTACTTAGGGGCCGTTCGACAGAAACCATGTGGCTGACCATTTCTTTCCTACGGGATATTTTTGAAATGCTCATTTTCCCGCATGCAATCCCATGATTCAGGTTTGATCCCGGTTCAAACCTCCAGCTCAAACCTCCCAGCCCTGCCCTTGGGGACGAAGAGAAGCCACCATACAAGCTTCCTGGATTTCATGCTGGTACACAACCCACCACATGTGTGTGTACTTCACCTCCAGGTCATGGACCTCCACAGAGAAACTCGCGACACAGGCAAGAAGTCTTGGTGATGGGATTAAGTGGCCCTCAAGCAGACTCGAAGAGAGATGCGATGCTACCCTGTTCTGTCAGAGCTAACAACCGCCCAACTGGGACTATTGACCGCCCACTGTGTACCAGAGACTAAGGTATACACTCCACAGCACCATCTCTTAATTAGGGCAAAAGTCCTATGAGGAAGTCAGTTGGCAGCCATTTACCCTTTTACCAGGGAGGACACTGGGTCACCTGACATCCTTAAGGGCCAGCCGGAAGAGACACGTGAGTACCAGCCATCAGACTACAACTAACATTTTAAACATGCTGCCAGGTAGAACTGGCCGTTACTTCTCATCTCACTTTGCTCCCACGGTTTTAGTAGTGGACTGGGCCCCTGTCTTTCACACGGGTTCTGTGCACACCCCTCCCTCCCCTCTGCATTCTCAGCTTGTGTTTCCCTGCTCGTGGGGAACTCCCCACGGCATAATGGCGGTCCATTAGCATGGTTTTCAAACCTCGCTGCCTCCTATGCTCTGACAGTTTTCATATGCTCCACATGAAGGATCCTTTTTCCAGAAATACTTTTGAAGAAAGTCTAAAGTAAGCTGAAAAGTATTACATTTTTCATCTCAACGGGGAAATGGATTTAAGAAAGGGGGCTAAGAGCCTGCAGGTCTTTCAGATTTTAAAAAGAATTCAACACTGCTGCATTGGCTCCGGGAACACATCTATCACAGAAACCGAGAGAGCGTCTGCATTTACACACGGAAAAGGTTCGCTTCGTCCTTGATCACGATAATGACTTAGAGTTCTGTTGAGCCTTTCATCCACGGGGGCGCCCCTGCCCCTGCAGACGTGGGCCTGGGGAGGAGCTCTCTCAGCCATCACAGCTCCATTCCTGCCGTGGTGAGCGGGGGAAATGATTCTAGGGGAGGTGGGTATTGAAAAAGACAAGCAGGCACTGTGATTCTATTAACAGGGTCAAGAGACACCTAAAACAGCGCTTGGCACTTGGCAATAACAGGAGAAGCAATCCACAGGACACCAAGGATACTCCAATAAAGGAAGAATTTACAGGGTCACGCCTCACCCTATGGGAACTTGGGCTTCTTAAACCTGCCTTGGCCAGCTGAGAAGCAGTAGGATCATTTTCTAGGCTTCCTTTGCCCTGAGGTGTGAAGGCAGCAGAAACAGAAGGGGGTGGTTGGGAGGGGGACTCTGCTGTTTAGGTGGAATGGGACCTTTCATAGAGCTGGGTCGCCAGACCCTGGAAGCCTGTGACAGTCAGCCTCACTCCCAGCCAGGTGGAGCTGACATCTCCCTGAGCTAAGCCGCAGCTCTAACCAAGCTTGCTGGGACAACACGGTCTGGTTGGGAGGTACTGCGGGTGCTCACCCTAGAGTTCCATCTCTTGGACCTTCTGACTGCTTGTCTACTATCAACATTTAGCTTCCATGTCATTTATCACTCTCTTAGTGAACCTTCTCTGAATTCTAGAGACTGGGCTAAACACTACCACCAAGCAAACACACACATACCACACATACGTGTTCATACCGGGGGGGGGGGGAGGGGAGGGGGAGAGATGCCTCTACTACGCTATGGACCACATATCTTACAAGCTGCATACCCCCCCCCCCCATCTTGTGACACTAGGGCATCATTCATTGACCGTGTACATGCCAACTGATGTGCTAAACCCATCCCATAAATATGTCTTATCGCTCAAGTACAGCTCCCCAGTCTACTGCTGAGGAATCAATGGTCCCCAAGATGGAAATGCTACAGTTAGCCGGTGACTGAGCTGGAACTTGAAACTAGGTCTTTCTAGGTAGGTGTGGTCACATACACCTATAACCCCAGTTCTTGGAGGTGAAAACAAGAGTTCAAGGTCATCTTTGGCTATCTAGTGGATTTGAGGTCAGTCTGGGCTAGATGAGAACCCTGTCTCAAAATAGAAAAGAAAGGAAGGAAGGAAGGAAGGAAAGAAGGTAAGCAGGCTGGCTTCCTGTGCCCCACCCCTAAGTCACACTTTCCCCACTAACCAGCATCTTGAGGCTTTGGAATACCCAGACATTTTACAGGTGTGTGATACACGCTAGCTGAGTAGTGTCACTAAAGGAAATCTACGGGAGCTAAGTGACCACCATCAATCTAACTACAGTGCACTTTCCTCATTACCTTGCAGCCAGTCAGGTAATGATTCTGATTTTCCTGGGCAACAGCAGAATGTTGAGAGAGAGAGAGAGAGAGAGAGAGAGAGAGAGAGAGAGAGAGAGAGAGAGAGAGAGAGGCATTTAAACAGGGTCTTTGGTGTCATGCTGACAAATCAAAAAAAAAAGTGTTGTCTTCCTGGATTCAGGTGTTCTTTTCACTGAATTCAGTCAAACCAGCTCTGCATATTGACACAGGAGGTGTAACTCACAGCGAGTCAATTGTTATGCATCACTGCATAATCACTTCTGTCATCCATCCCTGTCCTTCTCCATCAAGGCTGCAGCAGGCAGGCAACAGAGGCTGCATATTTCCCCAGAGAATGAGTGTGCACAGGGATTGTGCTGCGGAGCCGGCCTCCTTGGGATAACAAGTCCATTCTGTCTGATGGACAGCTCTAGTCTGTTTTGTCGTCTTTGTTAATATTCCCAGTGTGAATGGAATCAAGCCCCCATGTTTTGCCTTTGTCCCTGATACTCCCCAGCCCAGCCTTCCTCAAGTGCACTGGCCTTCTGACTCCAGCAGGTCATACTTCACATCCCCACTGAGTCACCCCTTGATGTTATTTCTTGAGTGTCTCACCCTCCTTATCTTCAAACTCTCGTAAATGCCTCTGGTCACTAGACACTCAAGCCTTCCCCCAAGCTGGCTCTAACCTACCATTCCAAGCTTGTTTTCTCACTCTGGTCCTGTTCAACTTTCTGGAACATCTAGCTGGTGTCCTCGGTGGTCTAGTGTCTTTGGTCTCCTGAAGAACTGTGCCCTGCCCTGGACCCCAGTCTGTACACACTCTGTGCTTTAATCAAGAGTAAGAGTCAGTCCAATCCTCACCATGACTGGACCTCACAGTATCTTGTTCCTCTTTGCATTCACACCTGCGCCCCTGACAGTGGGTGACTGTTCTCACTCACCTCACATATGGATCTCATGACTTCATTGGTCTCTGTATTCAGCTTCCCTCCTTGGGGAATGTTGGTTTCTCTGAGGGCACTGACAACCTCATGTATATTTGTCTTCTGAGAACACAAGGAGCATTTTACTGACCCTTCCAGTGCCTCTCAGAAGAAAGCTCTGTGTACTCCATTGGAGGCATGACAGAGTCCTGGAAATTCCCCAGGGTGCCACCTGGTTCTTGTTTCCAGGATTCATACAACATGTCCCTTCCACCGAACACTCCTAACATCTCCCCCTTCCACCACTGTTGCCAGCACAAGCCCTGCCTTCCTCCAGTTCTACTCTTCCCAGAAAGCACCTCAGCCCAGCTTAGACATCACAGTCCCCTGATGGTTCACCCTTAATTCAGAGACCAGAAGAGGTTCGGTCCTCCCATCCATTAGGTTAACTGCACCTAACAATTATGACCCTGCTTAAGATCTTTGTCTGATGTAATGAAAGGCAGTTCAAGTCTAGGGAAATCCATAACTGATTGTCTTGTAATGGTCAGGGCAGGATTAGATAAAAACCCATCCCTCTGGGTCTCTCTTCCATTTCTTTCTCTGTATCTATCAGCACCGCTTCATTCCAGGTGACCCTTAACCTCTGTGCTGTGTGAATGAGAGGGAAGGAGGGTTGTATTGTCATATGCATTACTTCCTGTGGTCTTCTGTTAACTTTTTAGCCAAAAATGGTAACTTCTCTACAAATACAAGTGACGTCATTGACTCACCATCTGTCTGTCTGCTGAATACATGGTTACTCTCTCTTCATCCATCACAATTTGGATTCATACAGTTGTTTGCACATCCATCCCCCTAATTATGTGTATTCTTCCTCAAGTTATTGGCCAAGTTATTTTGTTTTTTTGTGTTTTGTGACAGGCCAGTTCAATCACCTGCATGAAGTTCTACAACTTTCCAAAGGTCCCACTTCCTTCACTACTGTGGCATAGATGCTATGAACTCATTCTTTCTACCAACTGCACAAACTTTGAATGTGACTGTTTCCTGTCTTTTTCCTACCATCTTCTTGACATTTTTTTTTAAACCAATCTAGTCCCAACTCTTTCTGTAGAAGACAGAGTAAGTCTTGCAGCCCAGAGTAGCTTCCTAGAAGGCAGGATAAAAAAGGTTCAGCAAGAGGTTAGGAGAACAACTCTTCTGTTTAAAAGACTTGAAAATCAAGGTTTTTATTATTGTGGTTCTTGTTTTTTGTGTTTTGTGACAGGGTTTCTCTATATGGCCTTGGCTGTCCTAGAACTTTCTCTGTAGACCAAGATGGCCTCGAACTCATAGAGCTCTTCATGTCTCTCCTCCCAAGTGCTGGGATTAAAGGTGTGTGCCACCATTATATATCTAGCTTTTTGAGAATCTTTAATTCAATCTTTGTATGAACTGAGAAGACGTCACACTAAAGACTAAATGGAGTTTTCAACAAATTCCCTCCTGAGAATTAATTCATTACTAAAATGAAGGGTTAGGAGTTTGTTTAGCACAGACAGGACAAAACAGAAAGGGTGGCATTCTCCTAAGGGGTCATTCTCCGCTGTAACTGAGCTATGACATTAAGGTTAGACACAGGAGAGCAGACGCATCTATCTTCAGATACAAATTCAACATGGATCTGGCGTTCTGGTTTATAGCAATGTTCTAAACACAGACATCTGCCTCACCCTCTTCCAGAGAATCTGAATAGAGAATGTCAAAGGTAAGTTTTGCAATATGAAACCAGGGCTGGGGTGTAACTCAGAGAAAGGGCTAGCATGTGTGAGTCCCTGGGTTCGATTCCTACCAGTCCTCAAATAAACAGACAAGTAGAATAAAATAAGGCAAAGAAAACCATTCAAGAACAGCAGAGGGCAGCTTGAGGGACCGAGAAACAGGCATCACTGCCGAGCAGAGAGCACAGGAGACCCGAGTGGGAGAGATATGAGTCTGCAGTAGAGTCCTGGCCGAGTTCCAAGCACAGAGTCAACAAATGCAAAGCCAGGGGTAGGAGGAGGTGCAGGGAGGGAGTGAGAAACCATGAGCGCAATTAATTAAAAGAACTGTGTTTGGAACAGCTGAACCCACGACGCTCCCACCCCCACTTTCCTACCCAGGCCTTCGGATCACCTAACCGTTAGAAACTTCTGCCTTCTGGCTAAAGCCTGAAGAATTTTTCCCTGGAGAGAGGAGTGATCTTCCCAGACTGGGGGTCCTGTATCAGCACTGGGCAGAGATCGAAGCAGAGAGGAGACAGGGACAGTGCTGGACTTTATAACAACTGCAGTGGAGAAAAGTGTGGAGTGCAGCTTCTCTTATAGTTGAGGAGGTAGGTTAGTTTGTAGACAATTTGTCCAGCATGGATGAAATCCTGGGTTCGATTCCCAAGAACACAAGTTTGGCATGACAGTGTGGTCCCAGCGCTTGGGAGGTAAAGCCTGGAAGAGCGGGAGTTCAACATCATCTCTGGCTACACCGTTACTTCAAAGCTGGCCTGTACCTCATGAGGCCCTTTCTCCAAAATTAATTAATTAATTAATTTAATTAAAAACAATCAAAAGCTGCTTAGTCTTGAATAGGGTAGCTAGTCATTCTGAGTCACCCCAAGAGTTGCAATTTATATGATGATCCCCAAACACTTGCTGGTGGTTTTCATTTCTCAAAAACAAAAACAAAAAAAAAAAATGATTATCATTTCAATACCACATTTTGTATTCACTAACCTCTGACCTGAGTGAATGGGGCCATGTTTCTTAATCTCGGGTCATGTGTTGTTTGTAGATGTCATCGTCCTGCTCTGGACTCTGATGTAATTTAGTGAACACAGGGCCCAAATGGCACAACAAACATAGATACAAACATGAATTCTGACATTGTTTGCTACACAGATGTTCTGGAACCCGGAAGTGATATTCAAAAGATTGTCACTGAAATGAAAACCAGTTTTTTAATTTCTCCTGGAGGCTCAAGAACTAGGAATATGAATATGAATATATATATACATATATATATGGGGACACATTCAAAGAATTATTAAATATTCTGTGAAATTACATAAAAAAAGGAGAGGGAGTAATTTACCTCAGAGAGAAAGAGATTAGTCAGAAAGTACAAGATAATTTTGCTTAAATTTCAATTAGTTTCAGTAAAGATTCATGAGGACAATTATCCAATAACCAAAAACAAAATGCTGCTTTCCTACAGTTCTCAGAGAACAAAAAACTAATTCTTGGAAACAGAAAAGCATGATGTTTAAATTTAAAAACTCACTGGAAAAATCTGAATGCATTATGAACAAAATGAGACGATCTAAAAAACTTGGAAACCTATCAAATCATCGCCCTAGAAGCTAACAAATCTGAAAAAGTCAGGACTTGTGGCGACGTCCAACCACTGGCAAAGAAGCACACGACAAGCTACCAAATGTGAAAGTCAGACCCCTAAGGTCAAAAGCTGGCTAGGGGCACCTGTAGAACCACTAGACGGAGCCTAAGAAGGGAGCAAATAAGGAAAGACGGAAGCCCTGTCTTCTGACCTGAAGAAAGGATGGGAGTCTTCAGAGTTACAAGACCTACTAACTGGCAAAACAGTGGGAAACAGTGGGAAGGAAGGAAGGAAGAAGGAAGGAAGGAAGAAAACAAACAAAAAAGAACCACTTCAGGATAGACTGATGACATGCTAAAGACCCAAGGATCAGAAGTAAACTTAGCTATAAAATATCAGGATGCCCACAGAATAATTAGGTGGATTGAGAGCTCTGTCATCAACATTTGACATTTCAAAGGTAAACAGGAAAGTGCCTTAAAAGGTTTCTTCTTGTTGTTATTATCTTTTCTTGGTTGTTCTTCAGATACGTTCTCTCTACCCAACCCGGGATGACTTCAACCCTGAGACTCTCCTGCCTTTGCCTACAAACTGCTAGGTTAATAGGCATGTACCACCACAGCCAGCAACGCCTGCAAACTTAGAATTCATTATAAATCTGCTTTTTCCTCTAACAGCAAAGATGTGATACCTCTTCCTTACCCATCACAAGGGCCATGACTAACACATTTACAGGATAAACAAATATATTTAACAAAGTCTTATATGATGTAGGAGCCTGTAGAACAAAGACTTGAAGACCCAGGGAGACCAGACTTTCTATGCTATTCGACAAAAGAAGTGGGATGGATTGTTGTAGAGAGACATGGTTATGCCAAAGGGACAGAATCTACCAATAATATGGTCAGAACTTGGAAATACCTGTTGGGCTTCTCTTTAGCCTATCTCTGGAAATCACAGGTAGAGAGAGCAAGACAAGACAAAGTGCTTGTATCTCCATGCATGCTCACATGTAAGCTCACATGCATGTGGAATAAATGTGTTTTCAGAAATGCAAAGATTGGAAATTTTGTTGCTATGAATTATACAGAAAAAATGATTACTCAAAGAAATATTTTGGAAAGGAAACCAGGAGGATTTCTGAGTACGAGACCAGCCTGGTCTACAAAGTGAGTTCCAGGACAGCCAGGGCTACACAGAGAAACCCTGTCTCGAAAAACCAAAAAAAAAAAAAAAGCCAGGACAGGAGCTCAAAGAGGGCAGGAACCTGGAGGCAGGAGCTGATGCTGAGGCCATGGAGGATCTTTGCTTATTGACTTGCTCCTTGTGGCTTGTTCAGCCTGCTGTCTTATAGAAACCAGGACCAGCAGCCCAGGGATGGTCCCACCCACAGTGGGCTGGGCCCTCCCCCATCAATCACTAAGAAATTGCCTTACAAAGAGATCTTACAGATGTATTTTCTCAGTTGAGCTTCCCTCTTCTCTAGTGACTCTAGCTTGTCTCATGTTGACATAAACTAGCCAGCACAACTAAACCCTTGTCAACCAGAAACGTACACATCACTATTAACCCACAACCTTTCCTTTCCTATTCATCCCTCCATTTCTCACATTAATATAAACATCACAATATAAAATGTGCCAAATTTTAAAAGCTCCACAGTCTTTTAAAATTCAAACACTTAAAAGTTCAACATCAGATGCTGGAAAGATGGCTCAGTGGTTAAGAGAACAGCTGTTCTTTCAAAGGACCTGGATTCAATTCCCAGCACCCACATGACAGCTCGCAACTATCTATAACTACAGTTCCAGAGGATCCAACACCTTCACACCACCATGCATGCAAGCAAAATACCAATGCACATAAAATAAATATTTTCTTAAAAGTTCAGTCTCTTTAAAATATCCAGACTTTCTTTTAGAAATCCAAAGTCTTTGTAAAACTCCAAAATCTCTTTAAACGCTTAAAAGTCTCTCAACTATGGGTTCCTGTAAAAATTTTAAAAAATCAAATTTGTTTTTATTTCTTTTTTTTTCCTAAGCTTTATTCATTTTTACTTATATGAGTATACCAGAAGAGGGCATCGGATCCCATTACAAATAGTTGTGAGCCACCTTGTGGTCGCTGGGATTTGAACTCAGGACCTTTGGAAGATCAGTCAGTGCTCTTAACCACGGAACCATCTCCCCAGCTTGCTTGTTCTTATTTCAAGATCGAAGAACCAGGGCACAGTCACATGATGAATAAAGCAAAATTAAACTCCCAAAGCGTAAGTCACTGAATGTCCAATTGTCCTAGGATTTACTCATAATCTTCTGGGCTCTGCAGAAGGGCTTGGGTCACTTCTCCAGCTCTGCCCTCTACAACACACACACATGTCTCCTGGACTACAGCTGGTCCCACTCCACAGTTGCTGCTGTTCTGGGCAGTCAACCCACAGTACTGGCATCTCCTAAATGCTGGGGTCTCTCGTGCAACTGGGCTGCGCTTTCACCAACAGCCTCTGGCCTCAACCCTGCCATGCAGTGCTAAGCCTCAGCTGCTCTGCACGAACTCCTTAATTCCTTCCAAACCAGCACCACCTGGGGGACTCTTTCAATACTACGTTCAGATGCAAGGGCAAGGTACAACCTTGGCCACCTCTCAACTACAGCTTTGGTGTGCTGGCTCTGAAGAAATGCTCTCCAGAAGATTTCGCCTCGCTGGTCTCTTCCTGATCATGGTTCATTTCTTAGCTCCAGCATCAGTTCATCCCAGTAAAACAAAGGTTTTTACTTTAATGGTTCTGGTCTCTTTTAATCATAGCTGATTCGTCAGCTCCAGCTAACAAGACATCCACAGATTTTTCATACAAATGGCCTGATAGAGTCTTGTTCCCCTCTGAAACATCACAAGCCAGGCCTCCATCATCTGCCCTGCTCTCCAACATCCTTAGCTCCCAAGCTCCTACAAGGCTCACAACACCCACTGGCTTTTCCTACCCAGAGTTCCAAAGTCCTTCCAGAGTCCTGCAAAAAAAACATGTTCAGCAATACGAGTTATCCTGGTACCAATCCATCTAAGTTAGGGCTTCCGTTGCTATAAAACACCAAAGATGCTTGAGGAAGAAAGGCTTTACTTAACTTACACTTCCATATCAGTGTTCATCATTGGAGGAAGTCAGGACAGGAACACAAACAGGGCAGGAACCTGGAGCCAGAGGCCATGGAGGAGTGTTGCTTACTGACATGTTCCTTATGACCTTCTCAGTCTGCTTTCTTATAGAACCCAGGAGCACCTGCCCAGGGGTGGCCCCACCTGCAATAGGATGGACCCTCCCACAACAATCACTAAGAAATTGCCCTACAGGCTTACCTACAGCCAGATCTTATGGAGGCATCTTCTCGAATGCACCTCCCTCTTCTCCAATGACTCTAGCTTGTGTCGAGTTCACATAAACTAGCCAGCACAACGGTGAGGTAATTAATATTTGCAAAATCATAGGACTCCATTTTAAATTTTAATCAAATCACTGTACATAAAATTACAAAAGAAAATTTAAATATAAACTTTCACAGCATAAAAATTAATCAAATTCGGAAGAAAACAAAGAGCTACAAAAGAAATTGTAAGTGAATTAACTTTTCATAGGAGAGAGCAAACATAAGCCTAATCAGCAAGTCGCTAAGAAGGCTGAATGTATATACATTAAAATGATATTATATTGTGTGAGTTTTTATCACTGTGATGAGATACCTAGGATTAACAACTTAAAATGAAAGACTGCTTGGGCTCATGGGTTCAGGCCATTATTCTACAGAGAGTGAGACCTATGAGGTGTGTCCTTCTTGTAGGGAACTTGTGGTTGATCAAACTTCATGGTGAGCAGAAAGTTAAAAATGACGGACCCAGGGTGCCAATATCCTCTTTAAGGAACACCCCAAGGCCTAACTTCTCTCTAAAGGTTCTACCATCTTTCAGTAGCACCAGCTTCTCAAGATCAACCCCAGTGCAGGAGTCATCTAAGATCCAAGCCACAAAATATCTTCCTTGGAATAAGCATATAGGAGTCATAAAAGCTAAGAATGAAGTGGCATACATACCCAACAGAATTTTATTCTGCTATAAAGAGAGTTTGACATGTACCTGTAAGTGCTGAACGGGAAAATATTGTGGTGGGTGGAGTAACTTGGGCCCAGAAAGACAGACTCTGCATGTTTCCTCTCACATGTGGATCCTAGCCGAAAACCTTTGGACTTTTGTCTCTGTATTAGAACATGTACAGAGTCCAAGAAGCTATAAAGGAGCCATGAGAGGTGGTGGTTCTTTAAGCAAGGGAGGATGGTAGAATCCAGGCGATAATGAAAGTACTGGGGATAGAAGGGTTAAGTAGGCACTGGGGTAGGATAAAGGGGGTGTGAGAGGGTGGAAAAAAAGACTACTAAAAAAGATGTATAAAAAATATGGGAACTTATTCTATAAGACAACTACAAACAAGTTAGGGTTGGTGACATGGCTCAGAAAGTTTGTCACCAAGCCTGGCCACCTGAGTTCGATTCCCAGAACTGGCAGAAGAGAACTAATTCTTATAAATTGTCCTTGGACCTTTATCTTCACATGTTTGGATACACACACACACACACACACACACACACACACACACACTGCAAAATTAAATACTTTTTAAGATAAAATTTTAAAAAATAGCATGAAAGAAAATGTCTTGTGTGGTTGCATAATGTTCCTAGATCCAATATGAGTAACAAAACCTCCCATATCAGTTGTGAGATACCTCCTTACCACCAACTGGTCTGGGAAACCCCAGAAAACCCCAAACTATACAATTCTTGCCATTCCTGTTTCTTGTCCACTAGAACTAGATGATAAGATTCTATCGTTGAAGTATAACATACTTTGGTTGCAAGCTTGAATAATCAAGGTGGCAATGAGCTGGAAGTTTTTATGCTGAAAGAACTCTGCAGGCTTCTAGGAGAGAAAGGTTTTCAATGGTCTTACCCAATTCTAAAACCTGGAAACTAGAATACCAACCTGCCAGGTAAGAGATACTCTCTGATACAACAGCAGCATGGCCGTTCTAGGGACAACCAACTGCTTCCTGATTCGATTTGGGGTCTGTGCCACAGGAGGGAAACACACCTTGTACTATAAGCACTATGAATCCTCTAAAACTGCATGGCTAGAGAGATCATAGGTCATAGGCCTACTAGTGTTGTTTCGATAAATAGACATTATATCAAACTGCCCTCTGAATATTTATTTTCATACCTGTAGATCACTGCTTCTTTCAGTCCTGGTTAAAGGTTTCTGTTTATGGTGCGTGACAATTAACATAGAGACTTAGACCTAGCCAATGTGCGGTTGAGTACTCAACCAGAAGTCAATATCATCCCTCTAAGGTTCGGTGAGTATCACAGAAGATGGAGTGGACAGAAGGCTAGACAGTGAGAAGGAACGCTGTAAAATGGAGACTTCTGGATGTGACACGGCCGTCACACCACGAACTCATCAACATACAGCAGCCCATCTGCATTGACATTCCATCACAGATAGGTGAGGAGTGCTCATGAGGCTGCACCCCTCCCAGAGGAGCAACAAGAAGTTAAAGGCTGTGGTGGGAGAGGAAGTCACATGCTTTGCTGGCTGGGGTGATGATTGGCGCATTGTCCTCACTCAAGTAAGTAGTAGGCTACTTATGCTCCTGAAGGCAACTCTAGTTAAATGCAGTGGTGTATACACACACCAAAAAAGACAAAGAAGTTGGAGGGAACTTAGGAAGAAGAGAGTCCGTGGAAAGAGAGAAGGTGATAAAAGAGGATAGTGGGAACTCTCATCACAGAAGTGTGTGTGTGTGTGTGTGTGTGTGTGTTTGTGTGTATGTGTTAGAGAGTGTGTATATGTGCATGAGTGTGTGTATATGTATATGTCTGTATGTGTGTATGTGTATGTTTGAGTGTATGTATGTGTGTGTGTGTTTGTGTGTATGTGTGTGCATGTGTGTGCATATGAGCACATGTGTATATGCATGCATGCATGCATGTGCATGTGTGTATGCATGTATGTGTGTGCATGCTTGCATGAGTTCATGCATGAACTCATGTGTGTGTGACCATCAAAGAACAGATAAAAAACAGAGAATGGAGTGGAAAATGGGAGCTACTACAGCCATACTAAATAATTACTAAGTAGTTCATGCTTCATAGCAAGGAGTCTGGAGTTGGCAAACCAGTCAGGATATATAAAGGTGCAAAGGTTAAAGACAATGCAGTCTGAAGGAAGAAATGTCACAGGGATTGCCAAGAGTCAGACAGTCACCTTATAGGAGGCCTTTTAAACTATTCTCATGTTTGTATTGCTTTTCTTTTTTTTTTAAAGATTTATTTATTATTATATGTAAGTACATATAATAATAAATAATGGAGTGTCTGTAGCTGTATTCAGACACTCCAGAAGAGGGCATCAGATCTCATTACAGATGGTTGTGAGCCAGCACGTGGTCGCTGGGATTTGAACTCAGGACCTTCAGAAGAGAAGTCAGTGCTCTAAACCGCTGAGCCATCTCTCCAGCTTGTATTGCTTTTCTAACTTAGTAAAATGTTCAAAACATCTGCCCTTGCAGTTACAGGAACCAAAAGAGTCATCTCTTTGAAAACCTCTGCTCTTCAAAAATACTGGTCAACTCTTTGAATTGGAACTGTCCACTTTAGCTCTAGCAAGGACCTTTTCTTCACTGACCTGGCAACCAACTGGATCCAGTCAGGAGAGTTCTTGGAAGAGCAGGGCCTTATGCACAGCAGTCTCCATGCGGCGAACTCCCATCAGCAGCCCGAGGATGGTCCCCCAGACCTGCCCTCATGGGTGCCGTCTCCCTGCAGACAGCACCTCACTGTCAAACACATCTTACTAGTTATTGCGCACTGCAGATGCTCAAGTGAGGTTCCAAGGTATTGAGTATCATATCCTAAGATGTCAACACTAACGGCCTGACTCTGGCACACTCCTATTACCTCTCCAGTTGGAGAAAAAAAAATTCTCCACATTCTTCTAGGAAAGGAAATGGAAAGGGAGGAGCCCACTGACAATGACATTGATAAAAACAGCCAGTGATGTTACCACCACCAAGCCATTACAAATCTAGTCCCTCAACATTTGGAAGCAAACAATGGCCCTCCAACGTTCAGCTATAACTGAAATCTGAAGTCATCACGGACCAGGGGCATCTACACTGGATTATGCACATGTGTAAAATATGCACTAAAGTAACCAGTTTATAGCTATTCATTATCTAGACCTTTTGCAATTAGCTCTTTTGCTCAAGGTTTTTGTTGTTTTGTTTTCTGACCCCTGGCCATTCCTGTTTTCCTCGGTTGTCCATCTTTATTGTCTTGTTAAACCTTTTGGAGGAAGGTATAGTTCAGTGGTACAACATTTGCCTGCCATACACAAGGCCCTGAGTTTGAGCCTGGGAAAAAAATTGTTTTAACTGAAAAAGCTTTCACTAAACTTGCGATGTTTTATGGTAATTTCTTGTCTCTGTGTTTCGTATTCCTCCATAACCACAGAGAAAGAATTTGGTGTTGGAAATATTCTGTTTCTGTGCGATCATGTCAGATTTGAGGAGCATTGAATTTGTTGAAAAATAAATCCTGATCTTTATCCAGGAGTTGTTTCATTGTACTGGGGCTGTGACAGAATTTTCTTTAATATTGCCATATCTGTGGCATAATAAGAATGAGGTATGCCCTAATTTCGTTTCTGTTGGTATGATAAAATACCATTGCTAAAAGCAACTGGGGATGTGTGTTTGTTTTAGCTTACAATTCCAGGTCACAGTCCATTATTTTAGAGACGTCAACGTGGCAGGAACTTGAAGCAGCCAGTCCAGTGCAGAGAGATAGGAGCGAGGACATGCGCACTTGTGCACGTCCGCACTTCCGCACATGCGCACTTGCTTGCCCAGACTCGGCTTGATTTCTCCACCCTCCACTCAGGAACCCCTTCCGGAGGAATAGTGGCAATCACACGAGGCTGGGTCCTCTCACAGCGATTAATTTAGTACAGTCTTACACAGACATACCCACAGGCCAACCCAACATCCATGATCCTTCACAGAGACTCTCTTTCCAGACAATTCTAGATAATGTCAAATGGACGATTAAAACTAACAAATTGAAACATATCATTTGTATTCTCTGAGGCAGAAAGAATGTCCTTGAACAACGAAAACCTTCACATTAATGAGTCGACAGGACTATGTACTTTTGCCGAAGAGCATCCCAGTTCTGCACCGCATAAAGATCTAGCCGGCAAAAACAGAGAATGACCAGGTTTCCTTCATCTCTACCTCCTTCTCTCCAGGGGGAAAATTGTGCATCCACATCTAAGGACTTGTGGGTAAGGACAAAATAAGTTTCACCTTCTTTTCCCGTGTTTGCAAAACTGAGACAGGAACGGGAAGTTTGGCATGCAAATTTGATGATAAAGTTTGGCCAAGTTTGATGATAGATCATGAATCTCAAGCTCTTAGAGAGCAATGTAGGGGCACTCCCTCTGTTTGAGAAGGGCAGAACTGAGCTGAGCCCTGTCCTCCCAAGGCTAAGGGAGTCCCAAGAATGTGAAGAGCACAAGTAGGGAGCACTTCCTCCCCAAACTCTCCTTAGGTCAGGAGCACTCCCACTTCCAGGGGAAGCCCCTCCTGCTGCCTGGCACTTTCCTGGGTTCACTATTGCTTCCCAAGAACAAGCAACCACAACTCAAGCCTTGGGAGAAAGATTTGTGCTTTCAGAACAAAAACGAGTGCAAGGTGTCTGGAGGCACTGACAAAGGATGCTGTTGCCCATACCGGCTGGAACGAGTTCTTCAAGTTATCTTCCCCCAAATAAACTGCCACTGGGGATGGGATGGTCAGGGAGATGGAAGGTTTTGATGAGTGGTGAGATCAGAAGGTTAAGCCTGGGTTTCCCTGCCCAGGGAAAGGCAGGGGAAGGAAAGATGTTTAGTGAGAAGCTGTGTCTCCCAAGCACTATCTAAGCTACTTTACAAAGTTTCAGAGCAACTGCGGGAACTAAAGGTCAGACTTCCATCTTCCAGATGAGAACAGAGAGGCTCAGAGATGGAATAACCATCTGAAGATGGGATCCATCATTTGTTTAGTGTGCGAACATCCTCGGTTTGATCCCCAAAGCAACGACAGAAGGGAGGTCCTGACACTTGCCTATCTCTACTGTCTATTATTGCATTACATAAGGAGTCATCACCCAAACTTAAAGGCTTAAAACAACAGGGCAGGTTGGCATGTAGGTCAGTTGGTACCTGCCTAGCATAGTGAAGCCTGGGGTTCCCTGCCCAGTATGGCATAAACCACATGTTTTGGGGCAAATCTATAGTCAGCACTCAGGAGACAGAGGTGCAGATTGAGAGCTCAAGGCCATTTTTGAGATACGTTATGAGTTAGGTATGTGAGACCCTATCTAAGAAAGAATAATCCATTAATTCTCATGGTAATGTGAGTTGGCCAAGGTTTAGCTACACAGTTCTCCTGATGGTCTCACTTATTTCTGTTAAGTATCCCCCACATGGCAGGATTCTTGCTGGGGACAGTTATGAGTCTAGATACCACTAGGAGGCTGAACCTGTGCCCCCACCCCTCTTCTTCCCCTTACCTCCCCCTCCCTTTTGATAAGACCTTTCCAATAAGGACTGCCAAAGATACCTCAGTTCTCTGAGAGGTTAGACCTCAGACTGGGACTCCATGCTCAATACAGTCTATTACCCAAGACTGGCCAATGAAACCAGCCTGGATGTGGGGACACTTCTCAGCACAGATACTGAGCAATGCAATACAGAAACTTGCAACATCTTTATTCTACCCTATTGCCTAAAGTCCCACAGAGTGATGGTCCTAGAACTTTTGACAGGCTTTGGTGTTCCAGGATCTGTGAGGTGGGGGACAGGAGTAAAGCCATGATGAAGGACATGATACAAGGACAAAGACACCGGGCAGCTGAGAGGAGACATGAGAGACATAAGTCCCCCTGAAGGTAAAAAAAAAACATCCATCCAAGCCACACAGATGAAGTAAGTGCTGTTCTTCTGGGTCACAGCTTCTGAGCAGATGCGGATTTCCAAATGAGATCAGAGCCAGCAGAACACTGGGCATGCATTTAGAGGAAATGAAAATGTCCAGTTTCCATCTCCACTCGGGAGCCACTAGTAGTCGGTGATGAAGGGGGAAGATGCATGCTACGGATAGTTTTGCCTGTGGACGTCAGAACGCAGAGCCCACCTACAGCTACACCACTGTCCCCTCCCTCCCCCCAACTCCTGGGAATCCTCTCCCTTCCCCAACTCACACAAGGTATCGCTGAGCCTCTGCTGTGGCTTGAACTCTGTTCTACCGAGGACATAGCAGTGAGAAAAAGAAAATCTTTACCTTCTTGGAGCGTGTGTGTGTGTGTGTGTGTGTGTGTGTGTATGTGTGGTGTGTGTGATAGAAAATACAAAATAAATAAATAAATAAATAAAGCCCAGTTGCGCAGCCTTTGCTGAGGTGCTTTGAGTGAGTGACTTGAGATGGATGTAACTTTATTTAGAACAGCAAAGGAGGCCTCCCAGAAGAGGTGACATTGGGATAAAGATTAAAGAAGGTGAGAAAGCAAGCCCTGTCTGTATCTAAGAAGATAAGTGCCGTGGAGGGGAGGTTGTGGAGGCGGTGGGCAAAGCCTGGAGCTATAAAACACCTACTATGCTCAGCACAGGAAACCAGGTTAGACAGCCGCCCTTTGGCTCATTAGCTGACCAATGTTTAACAAATTCCGCTCCTGCTCCCTAACATTGTCCTCAGTCCTGAGCACACAAAGACACCCAGGTCTCTGCCCTCAGGAATCACCTAGAAAGGAGAAGAAAATAAGTGTCTGGCACAGGGTTAACAAGTGTGGCCCTGGGTACTAACGTGTCTCAGAAGGCAAACTGCCCTGCTCAACTGCGAATGTCTGTTCTCCGTCCATCCGATGATGGATCAGGGAGGCAAGGCTAGCGTTTGCTAGTTGACATAGCCTCATCCCATATCCCCAAATATCACAGAATTATAATTTTTATTAAATGCAAATTTTATTATGGCATTCTAAAGCGAAAGTGCAGGGTAAACCGCGGAATATAATCACCATGTAACTATCACTTTGAATTAGTGCTGTAGATACTTCTAACTGCTTAATTATTTATTTTTAAAATATATTCCAATATTTTAATTATGTTCAGTTAAGTGTACTTGAATATTTGCAGCACTCTGCATTATTTATATTAGAGGAAAAAGCAGCCTAAATCAACTTGCCCTGGCATTTCATAATTTGTACTTGCGTATCTCTAAAATAGATTTATATGTAGCTATCAAATGGTTATTTGGAATATGCTATGATTTTAAATTTTTATCTAAATTTTATTTTAATGTCCCACAAAATAAAATTTATTGGTTTCTTTACACTAGTATGTGTCTTATCTGATTATTTATATTCAATATTTGCAGAATACTAACCAGAGCCGTACTAGTTAGAACTAGTATAACTGTAGCACCGGTACTGTACTAGAAGCACTGGTGGAAACTGTAAGTAGCTCTTCAATTAAATACAAATGTGTAGGGTTCACCACACACCCTCACTTCCGCTCCACTTCCCAAGTCCCTGCTCCAATCCTGGGCAAATCGAGAATCGGCCGCATCAAAGGGACAGAGAAAGGGAAACCGAGTCAGCGTGGACCACCACTATGAACAGGAAGAAGGGAGAGATCAGAAACCCCAAGGGGAGTTACCGTCCTGTGCAGAGCACAGAGCATAGCAGAGGCTGAAATGAGGAGCCATGAGGCAAGGGGGGGGGGGGAGCTGGACGCGGAACTGTGTAGGCGGGCGACACGGAACTGGCCTGGAAAGCCAGGCGGGCTGCGCTGGTGTTTGGTAGCTATCCAACATCTTTCCCAATTTTTAAATTCATTTAAAAGTCATTTCAATCTAAAGGATAAAAATATTAGAGTTACAGTATTTCAATAACCCTCTTTATGTCCTGCAAATCTAATAGACAGACGCCCCAGAAAGAGATTACCGCTTGAATACTTAATCCCAATTTGGATGTTTTTAAAACAAGGCAAACCTGGACTTAAATGCAATGTGCACAATTTAGCTAAGTATAAAATATTAATGCACAAACATGACTACAAATAGAGCCGGAGAACCAGGCAGGAGGAGGCCACCCAAATCCGCCTGGGCACATCACTCTCCCAAATCAAAGGCTGGTTGGGTAATGAACCAGCCAGCTTCCAGGATGGCGGTGCAGGTGAATTACGACACATCAGCTCCAGCATTGGAGTGGAGGGCAGGGCCGGTTCAGAGACTCAGGCCAGGCTAGCAGTTGTATTCCAAGACGGCTTGCTTTTCCAGTGTCTCCTGCTTCCTTGGACTCTCTTTGAAAAAGGACCAGCATATTCTCTGTGTTCAGGGCTAGTGCGCCCCACATGCACATGGTAGGATTACGAGCTCTGGTTCTGAAGTCAGATTTCCCGGCTCTACTCTCCCTCCCCTGCAACCCTTGTTACTTGGGCTGCCTTGGAGAAATCTCTCAACCTCTCTGGGCCCTGCTCAATTTCCTCGGATGCTCTCTGGCACACAGTAACAGAGGGGTCCACAATACAGAGTCACTGTGAATAATAGTTGATGGCGGAAGACTTCTTATTCAGTGGTGTAGACACTAGCAAGGTGCATCTGAGCCTGGACACAGAAGGAAGCAGAAGGAGGCTAGTTGGAAAGAAAAGGCAAAAGGGGTGGGGGATGAAGAGAGGGTGTCAGGAAGTGCATATACACATTCAGCACACGCAAGAAAATATACAGTCTGCTATGTATAACTAATGCACGCTAATGAAAGATTTTAAAAATAAGAAATCAGTGTAAACGATATGGTCCATCATTTTTTCCCTTCTTCGTCCATTCTCAGCCGTCCACTTCTTTACCCTTTGCTCTCCCTCCTCCATCACTAGCTCTCAAATAAGTGAATTCTGGGCCCAGCCACTGGAGGAATGAACAAGCAGGATGTCCTCACAAGGGGCAGCTCCTACTATGACTGGGATACTGCACCCTCTGGAGAGGGCTTAAGGGCAAGCATGCTCCTAGCTACTCCTAGCTCCAGCTTTGCACGCTGTTAGTGAATAAAATGGGGATGGGGGCCAAAGCAGGAACGCAGGGATGTGCCTTTCTGCGGGGGAGGGAACTGTAATCAGCCCGGATTGTGGTAAAAGCCGGTACTTAAAAACAACTCACCGTCCATTGCTTACCTTACAATCAAGACCTATTTGTATTCTGCACTAAATAAGGCAATGAAATCATAAGCCTCACATTTTAAACCGTCTTGTGATGGGAACGTCACAATGACAGACGCTTCTGGAAGTAGATGTAAAATCCACCCAAGAACTAGAAATGTCAGTTGTCAAAACCTTCAAGGGTTTTGTTTCTCTCTCAGGAAACTTCAATAATTTCATCAAAAACTGGCCGTGTTAAAACATCACAGTTTTGTCTTCACAAGAACGGACCTTGCTCCTCTCCTCTCCATCCTCGGATGATGGCAGAGTCTGAAACTTGAAGTCCTGTCTGCGCACTCCAGTGAGGAAGCCGTATATTCACCTCCCAATGAGAAGCCAGGACACCAGCGCCTCTCTTTCACTAGTTTCCATAAGTATAAAATTGTGTTATTTTTACATAACCTGCTTCACAGGTCATGTAAAAATTAGGTAAATGTGAGATATATTGGTGAAGTAGTTATATGTTAAATACTCAAAATATTGTCAAAACCATATCATAGTTCATATATTTCCTATGCAGAGGGGTGATTTCTGACAAAAACATCTAATTTTGCTGATCTCTTCTGCCTCATTCATAATACAAGACTTGTTGGAAGACACTCACAAAACTGATTTCTGGCTATAAAACTGACACATTTGTAATGAGAGCAAATTTATAGTATTATATGTGTGTGTGTTAAATCACATATGTTGACTCTACATTACATGTATTATATGTGTACAACACATAAATATATAATATATGCATTACATGGTTTCTCCTGAATGTCCTATACTCAGACAGAGAAGACCACGATCAGTCCAAAGAACGGATTCATCTCCGTCCAGCTTGGTGAACCAATAAGTTTATTGAAGTTACTTAGAAGCAGGAGGACTCAAAGGCAGCTAGATCACCAGGAAGTTCCCTGTGCAGCTTATGGGGAGCTGCGACACTGAAGAGTTCAGCACAGCATGGAAGATTCATGACAAACTACACCACCAAAGTTCCCTGGGTAGTTACCTTGTTACAGAGTCCCAAGACCCAGTCCATCCTTTACCTCTTATATGATTCCAGAGAAAGGAGGGACCTAATGAGTCCCCCTTCTCCTCCTCATCCCTTCAATGATGGAATGTTAATAGATCCATTCTCGTGGGGGTCTTGGCAGGTGGTCACGGCTACTCTGATTCAAGAGAGCAATGGTAAAGAGAGAGAGAGAGAGAGAGAGAGAGAGAGAGAGAGAGAGAGAGAGAGAGAGAGAGAGATGGGGAAAGGGAAGAGAAGGAAAGAAGGAAGACATTTGAGATGGGATCCTGCTCGGTAGCCCAGACTGACCTGGGACTCAGGGTCCTCCCATCTCAGACTCCCTCTGTGCTAGGATTACAGGCCTGTGTCGCCATGCTTAACTCTTAGAACTTTGCGTAAATTCATTATTGTTTATCTTCTCTCATTCACTCTTCACTACTTTTTAGAGTAGGTATCCTTTCCCTTTTAAGAGTTAGGAAAGGGAAATAAAAACGGGTAGTGAAAGAATCAAAACTAAGTTGTCAATGGGTAGAAAAGGCAGGACTCCAATCCTGACTTCTGGGTCAAAAAAAAAACATGTTGTTTCTAGTGCACAGTACCCAGTACCCAGTCCCTGTCCACAGCACTCCCCCGTTCCCAGTTCACCATCACTGACCAGCTCCTGGCTCAGGCTTCCATCTATCTGCTTATCCAACAAATACTGGCTGAGTTCCAGGCTCTCAACTAGACACTAAGACCGCAATGACCTATAAGTTACCTCGTCCTTCCTTCGTGGAGTTTATAGTCCAGTGGGACAGGCAGACATTAACTAGAAAATTCTAGAAATAAGTGTCAACATGCTGGTAATGAGATGCGTATAGGATTTGAATCAATGCATGTACCAATGTCCACTGAGAATACTCTAAGATGACAGACATCAAAGACCCATAACTCCATCTTCACAGTCTGTCAAGCTATAGGGAAACTGACTTCCAAGGGGAACCATCTCAATAGACAGCTCCAGCTCACTTTGTTCATTGCCCTTCTCCCTGTAGAACATCTTTGTCTGTCGATAGTTGACAAACTGTCCAACACAGCTCCAAGGACTTACAGATCTATGCCGCTCAGGGGAGTTCCTTAGGGGAACAGATTTGGAAAGAAAATGAAAATATAATTTGTTGATACTGGGACATTTTTCCTTTGTAAATGTACTGAAATCCAGGGAGTCGATCTGGCCTTTGCATTTGACTCTATCACAGTCAGTCTCTCCAGTGATCTGACTAGACTGGGGCTTTGCTCCCAGTCATTAACTGCAAGCAGAAGGGGAAACCCTGGAAAACCAGACAGCCACTTGCCATACTTCCCATAAAATAACTGAGCGATATAGGTCTTGTGTGACATATTACTTCATACTTTTCTAGAAAAATATTAAGAGGTAATTATCAAGGACTTAAGTACTCACACAAAGAACCACATTAAAGTCATAAAGGCTCCCACAAGCCTGTGGAAATTAATTTTAGAGGAACATGTTTTAATAAAACCCATTGTTACATGTGGTTGGAGCCAGTGTTTATTAGGTTGAGTTTAACCATTTATACTCATCTCCAGTTTAGCATTTAAACTGCTTTTCAATCTTGCCATCATGGCAGCCACATTTGGGAGAGTCTATGCTGGCTTCATTATCTGGGGATTTCTGGTGTCCTCCTTGGATACAGATTAGTACACTGGATGACCCTTGACCTGGATTGGCCAACCATATTCTTTCCTCAAACGTGTCAGAGCCCAACTGATCCTGTACACATACGATTTTTTTTTCAGGTAACCTGGTAGTCAAACCAAGAAATCCATGGAAAGAACGAGCAAGGGCAAGCAAGAGATGTTAGCAATAGGAATCAACTAAAGGAAGAGGCAGGCGGATGCACAGGAGCAGAAGAGGGAGATCCCAACAGACCTTTGTCTTTTTCTCAGCTGTAAGTTCTGTCCTTGTCCTAAATCCTGTCTACATTCCTATTCCGTGCCTCATAGGACATCCTGGAATCCTGACAACAAATTCTCTCCCTTTTGCAGAACCAAATTTATCTCTGTTGCTTGGTATCAAGATTGTGAGAATCAACACACTCTTAAAAAAAAAAAATTCAACGAAGTCGATGGTTGACGGCCGTGCGTTCTTTTATCCCAAGGGCATTTGCGGAAGGCAGACACGGAAGATTCTGCTTTGAGTTGGTCACCCTTTGACTTCAAAAACCTCATGTTTAGCTGATAATAGAGAGAAGTGAAAGGCAGTCAAGCACACCACATGGGTAATGATACTGTGTAGGTTGTAGGCAGAGTGAAGAGAAGTTGTGCAGAGAGTAACTATCCTCCAAGCCAAGCAACCGCCATCATGGGGAATTCAGCTGTACTCTCTTGCGAGATGATCATTCTGGCTGGACTTTTTGACTTTTTATATCCCCTCATGAAGGAGTGGGGCAGGTCATGTGACCCCCACAGGAGTGTCCTCGTTTGCTGTCACCTCATTTGCATGTGGCATTGGGGAGATGCTACAGTAGATGGGCCCAGAAGACGGCAGCTAAGGGGAAATCCTCATACCTGCTTGATTAAGGCTAACCAAGTGTGGCCTATTGGGGGAAGAAGCACTCACAGCTCTGTAAGGAAACCCTCACTGGTGTGAAAATCCAATAAACCCTTTGGCTTCCATAGAGTGACCTTTGGTAAAACTGTGCCTCACTTAAGTCTTTGGGACTTTAGGAGATGTTGCTTACAGATCGATCGTGGAGAACATCACCAGAGAAGATGGCCCAAGGGTGAGGATTACAGGGAATTTTAAAGATGTGTAGTACATGGAGAGATGACTCAGGGGTTAAGAGCACTGACTGCTCTTCTGAAGGTCCTGAGTTCAAATCCCAGCAACCACATGGTGGCTCACAGCTACCCATAATGAGATCTGATGCCCTCTTCTGGAGTGTCTGAAGACAGCTACAGTGTATTTACATATAATAATAAATACATCTTTTTTTAAAAAAAGATGTGTACTACAGGAGAAGGTGGGTGAGAGCTTTTCCACAAGAGGATGAAGCAACCTGGTGTTCCATGTGCTCGCTCACCCGTCTATTAAGAACACCAGAAGAGAGGGCCAAGATGGGCATTAACATGATACTAGGCTTGGGGCTCCCAACTCAATAGGGGGGCACCAAGGGCCTGATGTCCCCCAATAAACTCTGTCATTTCCATAAGGACCACTTCCTTTTAAGAGTTTTAACCCATCCTTTCGGAAGGCACAATGAGCTACTTAGCAGAATTGTGAGGTTTGTTTCAGATGACTTCTGGTTCAAGACCCAAAACCAATGCATTCTCAGTAACGGTCACAGAAAGACTCAAAAGCCGACGTGCCCTCAGACGCTAACCCTGAAGTTCCGGGGTCCAGGAGTTAAGAAAATTGGATTTCTACAGAAGTCAGCAAACCTATATCAGGGCACATCTCAGAAGTGCCTTTTTAGACCTTTTAACAAACAAAGGCTTTTTCCGTTACATCTGTGTTAGGATACGAATGGGAAAGGAAGACAATGAAATTATTTTGGAAAGAGGATTAAACATGTTGAAGAGAAGCCGAAGTAGCACGGGCTGAAAGACAGATGAAAAGTTAGGAAGATTGAATCTGAAGAAATGTAGCCAATCACAAAAGCAAAACGCAGGGTGTGCAGCCTTGGAAGGGAACGTTACATTAGGATTAAATGAGATAGAGTCAGCCAAAGCGAGATGCAAAAGTAAAACTTCACTTCCCAGTCAAACCTCGCACTCCAGGTTTTGGTGCAAAAGTATTCTCAAGCAGGAGGCGGAGCAGGTGGGGCTGAGCTCCCCCTCCGAGCGCTCCTCAAGCAGTAAGTGATAATTGCTTATTCTGAATTCAGTCTTGCAATCCTACAGACACAGGTGATTCCGGCTAGTGTTTCATTTGGAGAATTGCAATGTATTTCAAACGAACTTTGTCGCCACACAAAGATTTAATAAAGTCATGAGAAAAGCGCTGGTCCTCTCCGTGGGTTGGTGTAGGAGTCTTAGTCCAGAGGATCTGGGGGGGCTGGCACTGGGGTCCTTTTCTTTCTATGTTGACCCTTGATTGCAAAACAGCTCTGGCCAGTGAAGGGCTTATTAACCCTTTCTTAGAACTATGCAAAAAAAAAAAAAAAAAAAAGCAAGGATACCTCTAGGCCTGCTTCACAAGACCGCTGACTCCAATCCTAGAAAGTTGGTCTATGGTCAAGACACTTAACATGGTTCCTAAAACCTACCAGCTGGGGTGGCTTCCTCAAGGACTCCAATGTCCTTCTTAAGCTTTAGAGTACATATGAATCACTAGGGGGACTTATTAGAATACAAGGTGGAGGGAGAGCACATGTGGACACATGAACATAAGTATGTGTGTGTGTAGGCCAAAGGTCAATATCAATGTCTTTCTCTTCTGCTTTCCTCTTCTTTTTTCAGACAGGGTCTCTTGCTGAACCTGGAGCACATTAATCTGGGGAGACTGGCTAGACAACGAACCCCAGGGATCCACCCGCCTCAGCCTCTCCCGAACCCCACTACAGGGATCACAGACACTTGCCACCACAGTTGGCTTTTAGGTGGAACTAGGGATCTGAGTGCCTGTCCTCATTCTTGTACACTGCGCCACCTTACCCAAGGCCTGGCATCTCTTACCAGGTATCCCCTGTGATTCTGAGGCTATGGACCATGCCTCACACAGCAAGGTCACGAAACACTCTCATTAATGAGCAGTCCTTTCACTGAGACTCAAAACATGCACCTGGTTAGGACAGGTTAGTCCAAAGCCAAAATGGCTGTACCATGCAGCAGCTTCTGCCAAACTTCCCTGTCACCTGCTACAACAGCGTCCCTCAAACGGAGATTTTCACAACGAACCAGCTGGGGGTTGAGATAATCATAAGACTTCAGACGTGGGCTTTACTGACAGAGCAGATAATCATACCAAAAAGGGGAAGAGAGCCCGAAGGCGTTCAAACCTCTGGGGGAATATGACTTGTGATTTATTATCATGTGAAAAGCATAAATGGTAGTAGCATTGTGATTTTTTTTCCAGGATATAGAAAAATTGATAGCGTCGGAGTTGAGCTATCTCTTGCTAGACTCTTCTCCCAATGCAGTTCCCATCCTCTACAGACCCAGAGGGCCCTCCTCAGCCTCATCTATCAAGCGGGTCACACATGGTCACTCAAGCTAGATAGAAAGATTGCAAAAGCAATGAGCCCTCTGCACCACAAGAATGCCGTTTAGAATAACGGACAATTATGATCCCAGGGGAAACGCCATGTCCGGTGTCCCTCTGTTCCTGCTTGGGAAGAGAGAGGTCACAGGTATGGTGGCAAGGAGGCAGATTCCGGGGGAGTGGCAGGAACTCCGAGGTTGTGGTCTTCAGCCTGAACACTGATCACCCCTGTCCTGTTTGCTCCCTGGAGAGCCCTCCTTACCCAGAGAACTGCATAGCTCCTATCATTAAGAGGCCTTGGCTGTCTTCAGGCAATCGCTTAGATATTTTTTCTTTCTTCCTTTCCTTTTTTTTTTTAACCTTATTACCAATCTGCCTTTCTTAGCAGAGGTCACGAAATGGGCAGGGGACGTCTCATCTTCGTTATAATCCACTGTTTGAAACATTTCAATTAAGCTTCAGATCAGGCCCCAGAACTGAGGCCGTTTTAACGAGGGGAAGTAATGACCTTCTGTTGCAGGTGGCGTCTGGCACGCCATCAGTTTTAATTCTTCTTGATCCTTCTGCACCCTTTGATAGCCGGGATCAAGGGTTCTCTTTCTCCGCTCGCAGAGCCTTGGAGGACTTCTAGGGACTGAGCAGACACAGTTTTTAATCTCTGCAGTCTTGGGGAAGCTGGTTGTCACCTGCAAGTTCTCCACGCTTGGTTTAATTTACCAAAGATTAAAAGACGGGGCCCATGTGCTAAACTGTGAGTGTCTGCATGCGTTCCCAAGGCAAGTACACACCAGGAGGGTTCTGAAGAGACAGTGGGATAACGCCTTTGATGCTTGCTCCTCTGGAAGAAGCAGAGAAGAGGACACTTGGCTGGTTTAATAGGGTGCAAGACAGGGAGGGAGTACCTATGCATCTGCAAGCAAGACTTCTCCAAGTAGGGCAGGCTTCATATTGCAAGATCATGGCTTTGTAGGAATTTAGTTTCCTTAACCAAAACATGGGTATTTTAAGAAAAGGATTTATTATATTTCTCATCTCTGATAAAGAGCAAGAAGAACAGATAAAATACCAGCTCCCCCCACGCCCCGTCCCCATTCTCCTATCCTTTAACAGTCCTCGAAGCCAACTGTGTGTGCATTAGGCTCATTCCTGGGCTGCCACTGACGGAGCAGCCATGACAAATGTTCTCTGCTTCCAGGAGTTTATAGTCAACACTGAGGGATTAATACAAAAAAAAAGATAATTATGGAAATAAATGTTTTAAGCAAATACCAAGTGAGCTGTGAGGAAAAGTGGGTTCTTTTCTAGGGGAGGAGTGGGAGAGGAGGGAAATGGGTGGAACATTCCTGAGGGAAGGAAGAGCCAGTAACTGGTACCACTGGGTGAGGCGGGGCTAGGAAGACGTTACCAGCAGATATGTGTGGGTGCAGATGTCTGCCCACTACAAGGCACCCCGTAAACTTTCAACATCTATGCTGAGAAAGTACACTTAAGTGGCCGCATGCATCTGGGTCCGTCCCTACAGTGGACAAGTATGGCAGAGGCAGGGCAGAATCTGTGGTTTTAGTGTCGGCCTGGTCACTCTGAGTCATGGGTAAGGTCCTCAGCTTCTGTGCAAGGTGGGAGGCCGAGGAGAATACCCACCTCGTGGGACTAATCTGAGGATTCAATAAATTAGCCAGTGTTGGGGGCTTGCAATGGCTTGCTACCTCGTTAAGGTCAAATTCACTCCCTCTGCTCGGGTGGGAGCAGGAGTGTCCTCTCCTCTCATGTTGCATCTCCCCGATTCTCTTCCCCAGAAGAAAACAGCCTTTTCCTAGCCTGGAGGGTGTGTCCTTTCAGAACTCCTTACGCACTCGCCTCGAAGCAAGCTCCTGCCTTCTGCAGCGAGACCTGTCCTCCTGCCCAGATGCTGGGAACGAATCATTTCAATTCAAGAAATGGCTCCCTGTGTCCTTTCAATTCTTACACTG